>WNGS01043424.1:0-15264 GCA_020271785.1 Procambarus virginalis
AAGGGAGGAATCCCGATCATATGTGGCATTCTTCCAAGAAAGGGAGTGGAAATGATGGATGTCGAGGGCACTTGGTGTCAATTGCAGGCTGGAAAGATATTGCAAATCTAATGCAATATCTTATATAGACAACTGGGAACACTTCTATGGAAGAAATGAAATGT
The DNA here is from genome assembly GCA_020271785.1 of Procambarus virginalis. NCBI lineage: Eukaryota > Metazoa > Arthropoda > Malacostraca > Decapoda > Cambaridae > Procambarus > Procambarus virginalis. The sequence continues at coordinate 165 of WNGS01043424.1, forward strand.
ATGCTCGGGATGGGGTGCATCTATCGAGAGCTGGGGTTGTTGCTGTTGCAAATTCGTTGGAAGAAGTGGTTAGAGGTGTTTGTTTGGGTTTAAACTGTTAGTAGATAGAGGTATGGGAATTGATTTGGAGGAAGGATGTAATAAAAAGTATGTGTTTGCGGGAGAAAGGAATTGGCAAAATGATCAGGAAAGAGAAGGGCCTCAAAATAACAATTCACTTAGGGTATATACACAAACAGTAGAAGTCTAAGAAATAAAATTAACGAATTAAATGCTCTTGTCTGCACAGAAAAAATAGATATTATTGCACTTACCGAAACGTGGATGAATGTTGATAATAGAGAACTATTAGCCGAATATCAAATAAATGGATTTAAACTATTTCACACAGATAGATATATTAGACGAGGTGGTGGAGTAGCCATATACGTTAGGGACAATTTGAAATGTAGTCTCAAAGAGGGAATCAAAACTGAGCCACACACAGAAACTATTTGGATAGAATTAAACGAAAAAGCAAATAATATTATAATTGGAGTTATATATAGGCCACCAAATTTAGACAGAATGGAAGCAAAGCATCTATGGGATGAAATATCTAGGGCATCTAGATCTAACAGTATTTATGTCATGGGTGACTTTAATTTGAGTGGAATAAACTGGTTGAACAAAACAGGGAATAGTGAAGCAGAAGATTTTCTAGAATTAATTGACGATTGCTTTCTTACGCAACACATTAAGGAACCAACACGGGAAAATAATATTTTAGATTTAGTGTTAACTAACAGGGAAACACAAATTAATGACATCGAAATAGGGAGTGAGCTAGGGAACAGTGATCACAAAGAAATCAGATTTGGCATAGAATGGAATAGACCTGTAGGAGAAAATTCTGTTAAAGTGCCAGATTTTCGAAAAGCTGATTTTAATAGCCTAAGAAATTTTTTGGGTCAAATTGATTGGAAAGTCTTGGGTATGGGGTGTGGGCCGGTCTTGGAGCGAGACATGAACCCAGCGATGGGTGATGTAAATGGGGATTTCGATGTAGATTCAATTTATAACGTATTTAAGAATATTCTAAACAAAGCACAGGAACGTAGTATACCACACAAATTGAATAGATCGATTACTAATGACCCAAAGTGGATAACAAAGAATTTGAAGAATCTTATAGGTAAAAAGAGAGCTTGGTACAAGAGGATTAAAAATGGGGAGGTCACTTTAGAACAGGAATTCGTACAACTAGTTAGAAATGTTAAAAAAGAGATAAGGAAAGCAAAAAGAAACTATGAAGTTCGTATAGCAGGGCAAGCAAAGACAAATCCTAAAGGGTTTTTTCAGTTATATCGAACTAAGACTAGGGAAAGGATAGGTCCATTAAAAACTGAGACAGGTCAAATAACAGATAGTGATGAAGAGATGAGTAGTATTTTTAATAAATATTTTGTATCTGTATTTACTAAAGAGGAACTTAACAATATGCCTTCAGCCCAACAAGTCTATGTGGGTGGGGACGAGGACAGGTTGACGAGTTTAGCAGTTACCAGGGAGGATGTTCTTAAACAAATAGTAAAACTCAAACCAAACAAATCCCCAGGGCCGGATGAAGTGTTTGCCAGAGTGCTGAAAGAATGCAAAGAGGAGCTTTGTGACCCACTGTCAATCATATTTAATAAATCAATAGAGTCAGGCACAGTGCCAGAGTTTTGGAAAGTTGCTAATGTGATACCAGTTTTAAGAAAGGAGATAGATCACTTGCGTCTAACTATCGACCAATTAGCCTAACGTCTATTGTGGGAAAGTTACTCGAATCTATAATAGCAAATAAAATTCGTCTTCATCTTGAAAAACATAAATTAATAATTGAGTCGCAACATGGTTTTATAAATGGCCGTTCATGTTTAACAAATTTGTTATCTTTTTATTCTAGCATAGTTGAGGCAGTTGATAGTGGTAAGGATTGTGATGTTGTGTACCTTGACTTTAGCAAAGCTTTCGATACAGTGCCACATGAAAGACTGATTAAAAAGATAGAGGCTCATGGTATTGGGGGTGCTATATTAAGCTGGATTAGGGCATGGCTATACCAAAGGAAACAGAGAGTTAGTATAAATGGAGTCAAGTCAGAGTGGGAAAATGTTGTAAGTGGAGTGCCTCAAGGCTCTGTCCTGGGACCTCTGTTGTTTATAATATATATAAATGATTTAGATTCAGGTTTGAGTAGCAACATTTGCAAATTTGCCGATGATACGAAAATCGGTAGGGAAATTAATTCGGAGGAGGACTCACTATCACTTCAAGTTGATCTAGATAGGGTTTTGAAATGGTCAAAGGACTGGCAGATGCAGTTTAATGCTGATAAATGTAAAGTTCTGAGGCTAGGTAATGATGATAGAGTTACAAGATACGAGCTAGATGGTGTTGAGATTGCGAAGTCGGATTGCGAAAGGGATCTGGGAGTTATAATTAGTAAGAATTTAAAACAAAAGGATCAATGCATAAATGTTCGTAATAAGGCAAATAGGACACTCGGATTTATTAATCGCAGCGTAAGTAACAAGACACCTGGTGTGGTTCTCAAGCTATATCTTGCTCTGGTTAGGCCCCATTTAGATTATGCAGTTCAGTTTTGGTCGCCATATTATAGAATGGATATAAATTCACTTGAACGTGTCCAGCGTAGGATGACTAAGTTAATTCCCCAAATTAGAAATCTTTCATATGAAGAAAGATTAACAAAGCTTAATTTGCATTCACTGGAAAGGCGAAGAGTTAGGGGTGACATGATAGAGGTTTACAAGTGGATGAATGGACATAACAAAGGGGATATTAATAGGGTATTGAAAGTATCAACACAGGACAGAACGCGAAACAATGGGTATAAATTGGATAAGTTTAGATTTAGGAAAGACTTGGGTAAATACTGGTTCAGTAACAGGGTTGTTGATTTGTGGAACCAATTGCCGCGTAACATTGTGGAGGTGGGGTCCCTCGATTGTTTCAAGCATGGGTTGGACATGTATATGAGTGGGATTGGGTGGTTATAAATAGGAGCTGCCTCGTATGGGCCAATAGGCCTTCTGCAGTTGCCTTTGTTCTTATGTTCTTATGTTCTTATGTAATCTCATCTATATGTGGTAAAGGGTAGGCATCCAGCCCGTGAACCGGTTCATTGTTTGAGTATAATCTACAACTTTCTTTTCTTGTAATGTTCGCCTTTAGTTACTAGTACTTGGGCTCTCCATGGAGAATTACTGGGTTTAATTATCTCTTCATGCAACTTCCGTGCGGTCTCAGATTCAATAAACATCTTGTCGGCCTCAGAATAGCGTCTGGATTTTACAGCAATTGACTTGCAGTCTTGTGCTAAATTACTGAAGAGGGGCGGAACCGGTACTTTGACGGCAGCTAATCCACATATTCTAAGGGGAGGTCTTTCTTCTCCAAAAGCCATTTCGAGCACAGAATGATTTCGTAGAAATTTATGGCCCAAAATCACATCGGCACACAAATCGGGTAACACTTTGAGATTCACACCATGGTAAGTTTCTCCTTGCAGTTCTAAGTCCACAGAACACTGAGCCAGGAATGTTGACGAGAACGATACAGTAGCCATAGAGACTGCCCCATTGTCAGGATAGACTAGTAACCCATTCTGCTCGGCAATATTCGTATGAATAAAGTTTTCAGAGCTATCAGTGTCAATTAGTGCACTGACTGGAATACAATTGATCTTAGAGCTAAGCACTGATTTATTGAGGCATGAGGGTGAAGTCCCAACTAAAGTAGCAAGCACAGCAGCGGAATGTTGGGTGTTTGGATCCCTGTTAGTCTGTTTCAGAGATCGACAGACTTTGGCAGAATGGCCCTTTTTCTTGCAATTCATACACAGAGCCTCTCTAGCTGGACTTCGACTGCGAGAATGTCGAGTGTGACCACATAAGACACACCTTAAACCACTAGTTGTAGCTGCAGAAATGTTTTAACTGCTTCTTCTACACTTTCTTGACCTGAGTTCTCCAGGTCTAATGAGAGTGTCACGGCAGCGTTCGTAGCCCCTGGCTGAACATAAGAGGCAGAAAGTTTCTGTGCCGTTTCTAGAGTGTGAGTCTGGTAAAACACTGAGTGTAAGTCTAAAGTTTTATTTTCAAGTAAGCGCTGCCTTATTGTAGCAAAGCCTAGCCCATTAATGAAGGCATCTCTCACATAGTTATCACTGGCTTCTGCAGCAGTCACGGCTTTGAACTGATAATCTTTAGCTAATAATTTCAATGCTTGCAGAAACTGATCAAGCGACTCACCGAGTTCTTGGCGTCGTGTTGTAAGCACATACCTTGCGAATACTTCATTCTTGGGCTTCAAAAGCAGTTTTGTTAGGGAATTTTCAGCAGCATCATACGTAGTGCAGTCAGCTATGTAGTCGAACACACGAGGAGCAACGTAGTTTATTAAGAGATCCAGTTTGTCCACGGTGGGAGTAGTTCGTTGCACTGCTAGAGAAAAGTTTTGAACGTCTTGAACCAGTGACGCCATTCGTGAGCGGCGGTGGTGGAGTTTGGGTCAGTAGCAAACCGCTCGGGCCGCAGGAACCGCCCCATGTTCACTGGCTGAATTATTTGATCAATAAATTGAGATAAACAAAGGCATCGCCAGATTTGTGGCTTTATTGATCAAATAATTACAGAGCAGTTACAACCTGCAATAATACAAGCCATATACTACATAAGACATACACAGTTTAAGCACAGTCTATAACAATAAGCAGTTTAACAATAAGCAATAGTTTAACAATAAGCAATGACAATAAGCAATTCCAGTTTCTAGCACTTTTAACAATAAGCAACTGCATATGACTACAGCGAGGACAAGCAGAAATTAACATTCTACCCACCTACAAGCACGACACAGCTGATCCGACTATCAAAACAATAATGGTCAGGCGAGCGTTCATCCGGTACGATATTAGCTACGCCTCAGATACAGGGGGCTACGAGGGTGTGACACTTATTACACATGGTATGCAAGTTATGGATACTGGCCTGTCGTTCAGTGCCTCCTGTCTATCACCCTTCTTGTATATTGGGACTACATTGGCCGTCTTCCAAATTTTTGGCAGTTCACCTGTTACCAGTGATTTGTTGTACACCATGGATAGTGACAGACACAGAGCTTCTGCTCCTTCCTTTAGAATCCATGTTGAGATTCCATCCGGGCCTATAGCCTTTGTCACATCCAAATTTAGCAGATGTTTCCTCACATCCCCACTGGTAATCACAAACTCCTCTAGTGGTGTCTGGTTAGATATTCCCTCTTTTATCTCTGGGACTTCTCCTTGCTCTACTGTGAAGACCTCGTGGATGGAATTTCTTATTGAGTTCTTTGCACACTTCCTTGTTGTTTGTAATGAATCTGTCTGCCCCTATCCTCAGTTTCATTACCTGTTCCTTTACTGTTGTTTTTCTCCTGCTGTGGCCGTGCAGCCGTGCAGCTCAAGGCTGAGTCTTTGCCTTGTTCGCTATGTCATTTTCATATTGTCGCTCTGCATCTCTTCTCTCCCTGACGTATTCATTCCTTGCACTCTGGTATCTTTCTCTGCTCTCTAGTGTCCTGTTATTTCTATAGTTTCTCCACGTCCTTGTACTTAGTTGCTTTGCTAGCTTACATCTCTGATTAAACTATTAAAGTCTGCATTATATATTTTTCCTTTTTGAACTAGGACGAACTTGTCTGCTGCCTCCTTACACTTCTGTGTGATGTAGTTCATCATGTCTTGGGCCGTCTTTCTTCTGAACTCTGTTTCCCAAGCAGTTAGGAATTTCCTTATCTCCTAATAGTTTCTTTTCCGGAATGCCAGCCTTTTGTTTTCTGGGCCATTCCTTGAGTACCTTAACCCTACTTTGAACAGGTACTCAAACATCAGTACACTGTGATCACTCATTCCCGCGAGGGCTTCAAACCGATTTCCCTTCGTCAGAATCGTTCAGAGTGAAGACTAGGCCGAGTCTCGCTGGTTCATCTTTGTCTCGCATTCCTGCGGGTCCCCTGACATGATGACTTAGAAAGTTTCTTGTAGCCACTTCCAACAGTCTAGCTCTCCATGTTTCCTCACCTCCATGCAGTTCTTTGTTTTCCCAGTCTGTCCTTCCATGATTGAAGTCCCCTATGATGAATAGATAGGATCGTTTTCTACAGACAGCAGCGGTTGCTCTCTCAATTATAGTGTTAACTGCCATGTTGTTTTCTGTCATACTTTTGCCTGGGTCTTCTGTCATTTGGTGGTTTTTAGCCTATAGTACCCATATCCAGATTTCTCACCCTAGCAATTGATTGTGTCAAGTCTGGGTTATGGCGGTTAAAAGCGAGAGGGCTAATCAGACTCAGCTGCCCCGGCCGTTGCTCGCCCCCCGAACGATAGTATGTCGAGACAGGACTTGAACCCAGGATGGGGTGGGAGCGATGTGTGATTTGAGTAAATGGGTGATTATTTATGGCTTTTTTTTACTGTAGGGATTCAATTTAACTTAGTTTAAGAATATTCAAACAAAGCACAGGACGTAGTATCCACACACAATTGAATAGATCGATTACTAATGACCAAAAGGTGTGATAACCAGGAATGAAGATTTGAAGAATCTTGATAGGTAAAAAGAGAGCTTGGTAAAAGAAGATTAAAAAATGGGGAAGTCACTTTAGAACAGGAATTCGTACCAACTGATTAGAAGATGTTAAAAAAGAGATCCAAGGAAAGCAAAAAGGAACTATGTAAGTCTCTATAGCAGTGGCAAGCAAAGACAAATCCTTAAAGGGTTTTTTTCATTATATCGAACTACAGACTCGGGAAAGGATAGAGTCCCATTAACAAACTGAGACCAGGTCAAATAACAGATAGTGATGAAGAGTGAGATGAGTGTATTTTAATAAATATTTTGTAATCTGATATTACTAAAGAGGAACGTAAAATATGAGGATCGAGCAAAAAACCAAGATTTGTGGGTGGGGATGAGGACAGATGACTAGTTTAGTAGCAGTTACCAGGGAGGATGTTATTAAACCAAATGATAAAAACTCAAACCAAACAAATCCCCGGGCCGGTGATGAAGTGTTTGCCAGAGTTGCCGAAAGAATGCAAAGAGGGGCTTTGTGACCACACTGTCAATCAATATTTAATAATAATCGAGCAGGCATCCAGTGCAGGAGTTTTTTGAGGAAAAGTTGCCTAATGTATCCAGTTGTAAGAAGGGATAGATCACTTGCGCTAAACTATCGACCAATTAGCTCAACGTCTATTGTGGGAAAGTTACTCGAATCTATAATTGCAAATAAAATTCGTCCTCATCTTGAACAAACATCAATTATTAATTGAGTCGCAACAGGTTTTATAAATGGTCGTTCACCTGTTTAACAAATTTGTTACTTTTCTATTCTAGCATAGTTGGGGCAGTGATAGTGGAAAGGATTGTGATGTTGTACCTGACTTTAGCCAAGAGCTTCGATACAGTGCCACATGAAGACATGATTAAAAAAAAAAGATAGAGGCTCATGGTATTGGGGGTGCTATATTAAGCTGGATTAGGCATGGCTTATACCAAAGGGAAACGAGAGTGTAGTATAAATGGAGTCACAGTCAGAGTGGGAAGATGTGTGTAGTAGTGGAGTGACATCAAGGGGGGCTCTCTGGTACCTGGGACACTTACTTGTTGTTATTACATATATATAAATGATTTAGATTCAGGTTTGAGTAGCAACATTTGCAAACTTTGCGTTGATACGAAAATCGGGTAAGGGACATTAATTCGGAGGGGACTCACTATCACTTCAAAGTTGATCTAGATAGGTTTTTATGAAATGGTCAAAGACTGGCACGATGCAGTTTAATGCTAGATAAATGTAAAGTTCTGAGGTAGGATGATGATAGAGTTAAAGAAGGGAATACGAGCTAGATGGTATTTAGATTGCGAAGTCGGATTGCGAAAGGGATCTGGGAGTTATAATTAGTAAGATTTAAAAACAAAAGGAGATCAATTGCATAAATGTGTCGTAATAAGGCAAATCGGACACTCGGATTTATTAATCCAGCCCGCGTAAGTAACAAGAACGTGGTGTGGTTCTCAGCTATTTATCTTGCTCTGGTAGGCCCATTTAGATTATGCAGTTCAGTTTTGGTCGCGCATATTATATAGAATGATATATAATTTCACTTGAACGTGTCCAGGTTAGGATGACTAAGTTAATTCCCAATTAGAACATCTTTCATATGAAGAAAGATTAACAAAGCTTAATTTGCATCACTGGAAGAGCGGAGACGTTAGGGGTGACAGTGATTGAGAGGTGTACAAGTGGATGACATTGAGAAAAAAAAGGGGATATAATAGGGTATTGATAGTATACAACACAGGACAGACAACGCGAAAAAATGGGATATAATTGGATAAGCTTAGATTTAGGAAAGATGGTAGACTTGGGTAAATACTGGTCAGTATAAAGGGTGTTGATTTGTGGAACCAATGCCGCGTAACATTGTGGAGGTGGGGGTCCCTCGATGTTTCAAGCAATGGGTTGGAACATGTCTATGAGTGGGATTGGGTGGTTTATAATAGGAGCTGACCTCGTATGGGCCCAAATAGCGACCTTCTGCAGTTGCCTTTGTTCTTCATGTTCTTATGTCTTATGTAATTCATCTATCTGTGGTAAAGGGTAAGGCATCCAGCCCCGTGAACCGGTTCATGTTTGAGTATAATCACACAACTTGGTCTTTTCTTGTTACGATGGTTCGCCTTTAGTTACTAGTACTTGGGCTCTCCATGGAGAATTTACCACAAACTTGGGTTTTAATTATTCTCATGCAACTTCCGTGCGGTCTCAGATTCAATAAACATCTTGTCGGCCTCAAGAATAGCGTCTGGATTTTACAACAATTACTTGCAGTCTTGTGTCTAAATTACTGACAAGAGATTGGCCGGACGACTTTGACGGCAGTAATCCACATTTAGGATATTCAGGGATAGAGTGGGAGAGTCTTATCTTCCTCCAAAAGCCATTCAAGCACAGAATGATTTTGTAAAAATTTATGCCCAAAATCACATCGGTACATAAATCGGGTAACACTTGAGATTCACATCATGGTAAGTTTCTCCTTGCAGTTCTAAGTCCACAGAACACTGAGCCAGGAATGTTGCGAGAACGATACAGTAGCCATGAGAGACGTGTGCCCCATTGTCAGGATAGAACGAGTAACCCATCTGCTCGCAATATTCGTTATGAATTAACGTTCTTCAGAGCTACCAGTGTCAATCAGTGCACTGACTGGAATACCATTGGATACTTAGAGCTAAGCACTGATTTATTGAGGCAAGAGGGCGAAGTCCCAAGCTAAAGTCAGCGAGCAAGCAGGCGGAATGTTGGGTGTTTGGGACGCACTATTACTCTGTTTCAGAGATCGACAGACTTTGGCAGAATGGCCCTTTCTTCTTGCCAATCCATACACAGAGTCCTCTCTACTGGATTCGACTGCGTGAGATGTCGAGTTAACCACAAAGACACCACTTAAACCACTAGTTGTTAGCTGCAAAACTGTGTAAGTTATGCTCTTTACACTTCTTGACCTGAGTTCTACAGGTCATAATGAGAGTGCAGCGGCAGGTTCGTAGCCCTGGATGAACATAAGAGGCAGAAAGTTTCTGTTGCCGATTTCTAGAGTGTGAGTTGGTAAAACACGAGTGTAAGTCTAAAGTTTATTTTCAGTAAGCCTGCCTTATTGTAGCAAAAGCCAGCCATTAATGAAGGCATCTCATCACATAGTTATCCAATGGCTTCTGCAGCAGTCACGGCTTTGAACTGATATCTTTAGCTAATAATTTCATGCTTGCAGAAACTGATCAAGCGACTCTCACCGAGTTCTTGGCGTCAGTGTTGTAAGAACATACCTTGCGAAATTACTTCATTCTTGGGCTACAAAGCAGTTCTGTTAGAATTTTTCAGCAGCATCATACGAGTGCAGTCAGGCTATGTAGTCGAAAACACACGAGGAGCAACGTAGTTTATTAAGAGATCAAGTTTTTGGGGTCCACGGTGGGAGGGTAGTCGTTGCTACTGCTAGAGTAAGTTTTGAACGCTTCGTCTGAGCCAGTGACGCCATTGTGAGGCGGCGGTGGTGGAGTTTGGGTCATAACAAACCGCTCGGGCCGCAGTAACCGCCCCATGTTCACTGGCTGAATTATTTGATCAATAATAAATTGAGATAAACAAAGGCATCGCCAGATTTGTTGCTTTATTGAGTCAATAATTAAAGTCAGTTACAACCTGCAATTATAAAGCCCATATACTACATAAGACATACACAGTTTTAAGCACGGTCTATCACAATAAGCAGTTTAACAATAAGCAATAGTTTAACAATAAGCAATGACAATAAGCAATTCCAGTTTACTAGCATTCTTTTAAACAATAAGCGCATGCATATGACTACAGCGAGGACAAGCAGAAATTAACATTCTACCCAACCTACAAGCAAGACACAGCTGATCGACATCAAAACAATAATGGTCAGGCGAGCGTTCATCCGGTACGATATTAGCTACGCCTCAGATACAGGGGGCTACGAGGGTGTGCACTTATTACACATGGTATGCAAGTTATGGATACTGGCCTGTCGTTCAGTGCCTCTCTGTCTTCTCCCTATCTGATATTGGGACTTACATTGGCCGTCTTCCAAATATTTTGGCAGTTCACCTGTTACCAGTGATTTGTTGTAGCACCATGGATAGTGACAGACACAGAGCTTCTGCTCCTTCCTTTAGAATCCATGTGAGATTCCATCCGGCCTATAGCCTTTGTCACATCAAATTTAGCAGATTTTTTCTACATCCACACTGGTAATCACAAACTCCCTAGTGGGTGTCGGTTAATATTCACTCTCTTTTTATCTCTGGGACTTATCCTTCTCTGAGTGAAGACCTCGGGAGGAATTTCTTATTAGTTCTTGCACATTCCTTGGGTTTGTAATGTAATCTGTCTGCCCCTATCCTCCAGTTTCATTACCTGTTTCCTTACTGTGTTTTTCTCCTGCTGTGGCCGTGCAGCCGTGCAGCTCAGGCTGATAGTCTTGCCTTGTCGTTGTCATTTTCATATTGTCGCTCTGCATCTTCTTCTTCCTGGACGTTTCATTCTTTGCACTCTGGTATCTTTCTCTGCTCTCTAGGTGTCCTGTTATTTCTATAGTTTCTCCACGTCCTTTACTTAGTTCTTTGCTAGCTACATCTTGATTAAACTATTAAATCTGCATTATATATATTTTCTTTTTGAAACTAGGAGAACTTGTATGCTGCCTCCTTAACTTCTGTGTGATGTAGTTCATCATGTCTGGGCCGTCTTTTCTCTGAGCTCGTTTCCCAAGCAGTCAGTTAGAAGTTCTTATCTCCTAATAGTTTCTTTTCCGGAATGCCAGCTTTTGTTTTCTGGGCCATTCCTTGAGTACCTAACCTACTTTGAACAGGTACTCAAACATCAGTACACTTGATCACTCTACCCACGGGGCTTCAAAACGATTTCCCTTGTCAGAATCGTTCAGAGTGAAGTACTAGTCGAGTCTCGCTGGTTCATCTTTGTCTCGCATTCACTGCGGGTCCCTGAATGATGACTTAGAAAGTTTCGTGTATAGCCATTAAAAAACGTTCTCGAGTCCCATGGGTCAAACCATCATGCAGAGTCTTTGTTTTCCAGTCTGTCCTTCAATGATTTGAAGACCGAAAAAGCCAACAGGACGGAAAGAGTACTAGAGCGAGAGGGCGCCAGTAATGACACAGCACACATAGAACGTAGCTGGGGACGCGTATGCGCTTCGCGGTTCAGGCCTCCCGGGGGGCGGGGAGCGTGTTGGGTTATGCTTGTCTCGCCCAAGAAGGGAATGCTGAATAGTAACTGAGACGTGGGTGCTTAACTGCCAGTGGTGTCTGTGTCAGAACTTTGGACTGGGTCTTCTGTAATTTGGTGGTGGTTTATATATCACTGCTACTACGACTCTTGGTCCTCCCCCTTGCATGGTGCCGGTTATGAAAGGCTAGGAAACCTAACAGCCCGAATAACTATCTCATCGAATAAAAATCCATTCCGTGCTTAAGCGTAGGGCACACTCGCTGACGGAGCGGCGGAAGGAAAAGGGTAGGGAAGGATGATAAGAGTAGACCCGGGGGCAAACAACAGCATTCATTATGATTCTGAGAGTTTTGTTTATGTGAGAGGTCACAATTTACATCTGGGTTTACTTGTTGTGCTCTTTCCCTAAGTTTGCTTTCCCTGCTTTTAGGCTGAGCTGAAACCAAAACGCCCAAAGGCTGGGGGGAAAAAAAGGAGACTAGACCCAGCTGAAAAGCCAACGAGAGCACGAAGGAGGTCCCCATAGACATGAAGAGTGGCCGAGGGGATCGAGATCTAGAGCAGTGACGGGTAGCGGTCGGCACACCAAAACAGGACCTAACTAAGAAGCTACAGGGAAAGGCCGAGAGGTGAAGGGAACGGGACCCGACTTGATGCGCGAAGGAATCAGAGAACAAAGGGAAAATGCTCAATCGCCACATCCGAAGCGATGATAAGTGAAATGGAGGATATCGGGCCATCATAATAGGGGAGGCATAGGGAGTTAGATAAGCGGGCCGGCAAGGGGAAAGTATAGGAAAGGGTACGATGAGGAGGGTTATAAGGTAGTTGTGGTGAGAGGGTTGGTGATGGAGAGGCGTGGGGAGATGCGAATCAACACCCAGGGGATGGGTAGGAAAAAGTTCACCAGCACCCCCGTGCAGAGATAGCGTCTGGAGCGAGGGAGCCGCGCTCCCCGCAAATTAACAGTGGTACACGAGCAGCATACGCGGTATAGAAGACCGGAGTACAAACCTCATTCGAGAGCGTAAGAAAACGCAGAAAGACGGGGACGCAACTCGTTGGTCCTGACAACCGGGGCGTGAGGCAGCGGGGCGAGCTAGCCACGGAAACGAACATCCGCAGCGTAGCGCCTGAACTCCCCGTCATTGTCATCTGGCGTCAGCAAACCCCCCGCGACCAGAGATGTCAAAAGGGCGCGTAGGGGACTACGGCGGGAAAGCGAACAAGGAAGGAAGGCAGTATGGGGGCCTGAGGGCAATGGGGTGGGTTAAGGGTAGAGCCCCCCCCAAGATTAGATAAAGTGGTTAGGGAGGGAGCGATGGCGCGCTCTTAGGGAAGTGCGGGAAGTGGTGCCTGTTATGGGAGAAGGGTGCATTAAGACAGAGGGAGTTCGAAGGAAAGACAGTACTGGGGAGAGGGCGGTGGTGTGGTTCCAACAGGTCCAAACCGAAAGAAAGGAAACCTTATAAACCCAACCTTCAGAACAACTACACGCCAGAGGACCTAGAGGGGCAAGCACACCCCTGCCCCCACCCCCTCCCCTCCCAAGAGAAGTGGCGCGGTCCAGGAGTCGGCAGCGCCCTAGACGGGCAAGATCAAGCAAGGGCCCAGACATGGCCGAGGGTCTGTAACGGCAGATGGGTGGACGGAGGGATAAGGGGAGACATAAAAACGAGAAGTCAGTGCGGCTGGAGGGACAAGACGGCACACTTTATGGGGCGCGCGAACAGGTGAACGAGGTGATAAAGGGGACGAAAGGGACGGGATAACCCCATACCATGTGCTGTCAGTAACCTCTTTCTTTCTGATCTTGTTTTTCTGTCTTGATCCTCACCCCAACACCAGCAGAAAGCGGATTAAATGGTGTTTGGCGAGGGAGGGCTCTATGAGTAGCCATATCTAAAAACAAAAACAAAAGTATCATTAGTTGGCAGTGCGAGGGATGGGCGCGGTATGTCGCTTCATGGGCGCGCCTCTACAATGTCATATCTAATAACGTAATAATCATAACCCCCTAACTAAATATTGTTTTCCACTCCATAATCTCTCTTTCTCCCCTATCTCGACGTTGGGGTTTGCCACTGCGGAAAGAGAGTCACGGATGCTCCCCCCCCCCGCCCCCCCCCCGTATTGAAAAAATATTTAGGTAGTTAGGGAGTTAGTAACAGGGGAGTGACTTGATTGACAGTTGAGAGGCGAGGCCCAAAGAGCCCGAAGCTCACCCTCGCAGCACAACTAGTGAATACGTTTGGTTGTTTTTAGGATATAGCTACTCAGACGAAATACCCAGGTAGCACGGGCTATGGTGAGCCCGGAAAGGTGAATACACCACACACCACAGGCACCGGAAACCGCCCAGCCCCCACGCCCCCAGCCTCCGAGAAGCTTTGGGGGCGCCCCGGGTCCGCCTAACATCCCAAGAGCCGCCCCCGGCCCCACCCCCCCTTCCACTTCCATACCTCTCCCTCCTCTTCCTTTCGTTTGGACCACCACCCTCGCCCCAGACTCCTCTGAGACCCTGCTAACCAACTCACAAATTCCCCCCCCCCCTCTCTCGTACTCCCCCCCCCTCCCTCATAGCCCTCCCTCTCCCCAGACTCCCCTGCTTTCCCCAACCCATGACCTCCCTCCCTCTCCACCACATGCCCCCCCCCCCTGCTCCCGCATCCCATGCCCTAATTGACCCCCCCCCCCCCAGCACCAGACCCTCTCAGCCACAACACCTAAGACCCTCCTAGCCCCCAGTACCAGATCCTCCAGCCCATCAACGCCATATCCTCCAGTTCCTCCTTCCTATGTCCTTCCTCCTCCTCTTCCCCCCCCCCCCCGGTGACACCCCTTGTACCCCAACTCCAAGATATATAAAAAAAAACTGATGATGGACAGAAGAGACAGTTAAAAAGGTAATGTCCACAAACATAGATGGAATCACAAGCAAGGCAAGTAAACTTAGGGAAAGAGCGCACAAGAAGGAAACCCGGATGTAATTGGACTTCACAGAAACAAAACTCTCAGGAATCATAACGAATGCGGTGTTTCCCCAGGGACTACACTGCTAATAAGGAAAGAAAGGGAAGGCAGAAGAGAAGGAAGAGAGGCCCTACTGAATGGAAGGAATGGAGTTTCGAAGAGATGGTTATCCCTGTCTGTGAGGGGTTCAGAGACTTCAAAACAGGCACCATGACGATGGGAGACCAAGAGTAGTTAGTAGCAGTGATATATAACC
>WNGS01043426.1:0-11009 GCA_020271785.1 Procambarus virginalis
ATATTTTCATTTCTCGTTGGCTCCGATATCTGCTGAGTAAGTGAAAATTTGTCACAGAATCTAAGTAGTTCTCTAATCTGTGGTTGGTTAGGTCCTGATAGATTCCCTGGTATAATATTATTGTTTGCTATTCTCCACCTGAGACTAGGCAAGTTGAAGTCACCTAAGAAGATAATATCAGGTATGGGTTCTCCAAATTATCAAGGCTATTCTCTATTTTGTTTATCTGTTCTGTGATTCCTCAGCCGTTGCATCTGGCGGTTTGTATATTAGAATAATCACTAAATTTATTTTCTCTTTTTAATCCCAGTACCTCTATCACCTCATTTGTAACGTTTAGGAGCTCCGAGCACACAAGGTCTTCCCTATATACAGACCCACTCCTCCATGTGTCTAATTTTCCTATCACACCTGTATAGGTTATATCCTGGAATCCAGATCTCACTGTCCAAGAATTCCCCTGCATGGGTTTCTGTGAAAGCTCCAAATACTGCATTTGATTCCGTGAGGAGGCCATTTATGAACTGTACTTTATTGTTTGTTGTTTTCAGTCCTTGTATGTTGGCAAAGATGAATGAGGTTACTCTATTAGTGATAGTTTGACTGGGAGACTTTTTCGGCAAGCCCATTATGCGTGGACATATGAGTTTGTTCTGACCAGTGCTGATTGTTGTAGGGCAGTTGCCTGTTGTAGTTGTGGTTCCCTTTCGGTGTTAGTTGTATCTGTAATTCTGGTATGCAAGTGGGTCTGGCATCCAGTTCCATACATTCTCATGCTCCTCCTTTTGAATTCTCTTTCGGTCTGGTATAAAAAATTTATCGAATTTCCTCCAAATTCATTATCCTGCTTGCCACTCTTTATGTAGCGTTCCGTGCCTTTCACGTGAAAGTATGGGCAGCTGAGGTCATAGCATTTTCTGTCCTCCAGTGAGGTTTGGCACATCTCAGGATGGAAAAACCTACATATGATCCAAATCGACACTCACCTTTCCTAAGCATATTTAAACATTTTTTGGGATGTTGATAACTGCATTCTAATCCTTTCTTATTACCAGCATATCTATGTCTGCATATGCCCTTTGCATAAAATTTGCATAAGTCTGTCCTTCTGTTCTGACTTTCTCTATCGGGAACCGTTGTAGTGTCTGTACCTACCGAGCTGTCAGTGCTGTCTGTTACACTTTCTAGTTTACTGTCATCCACATCCGGGCCTACTGAGTCAGAGTTTACAACTTCCTGAGTTTCAGCCTCAGTTTCATCCCTGACTATAGCCTCCGCCCCGGTATATTACATTGTTGTTCCTTTCCCACTCCTCCTGGATGGCTGGTAGGCTTCCAATGAACGATGTTTTCCGATCATGCGTCATGTATCTAGAAGGTTTTTAGGATATTCCAAGCTGGCTGGTCATGTTTACACACCCAGAGCAAGTGGCCAGCTCTCAGTGCCGCAGTGTACTCACTCCTGCACAAGCCGAATGAAATATTCTTACAGATATAACATTCAATTCCCGTTGCCTTCGACTTTAAGGAGATGTTACAGTGGCCACAAATTTGTTTATTTACTCCCATTTTGCCTTGTTTTGTTGTATATATCTATATATTTATAATATTATATGTATACCGTATGTTTGTAATAGTATATATGTTTATTTGTTCTACAGTATGGTCAACTTATCACACGGTCGAGGGTGAGGGAGGGTCCCAGAGGCTGTACCGTTGACACTTGTTGTCCCAGGCCGCGGCTGGAGGCCCTCAGTTGCCAGTTACTTGGGTTATAACACTGATATATTAATTCGCTTGTATTACAATAAGGGATTTTCTGCTTTATTCCCGACTTGCAATAGTATTCACTTTCTCTATTACTAATTTCTCGATCCACAGTCCCCTATTACACTTGTTGGAAACCAATTTGCTAGTAAGCACACACACACACGGTGGCCACACGGATGTGGGAGGGCTGGGTTCTGGCACCACGAGGTGGACTCCACACCAAAATTCACTTGTTATTTCTTAAAGCACAAAAGTCGGATGTCATCACTATGGTATATTGTTTAATAAGTTGAGACGCACTTTATGAGTTATCTGACTGTGTTTAGTTCCTGTATCACTGAAATATCCCGAGATATATAGTGTTTTTCACAGAGCTCGTGCTCACGTGTGCTTCCCCTCCCCACACACAGTAGTACGATCCACACCAGTAGTACGATGTGTGCGAAATGCCGACGGCACGACAGAATCAGTGGTGCAATTGTTGGCAAATCTAAGAAACCAAGAGCCTGCAACATTGCTTGGACAGACTGCCAGTGAATATTATAACTCAAAAAATGCATGGTTTACACAGGAGATCTTTCTTTCCCGGTTTCATGACATGTTCTGCAGGGAAGTTCGTGCTATCAAATTAAGAAACTCAAAATAAAGCAAAGCGAAGTTCGGGCTTACTGTTGCTTGATAATGCGCCTGCCCACCCCAGAATTGACACGTTAACCTCACATGATGGCAAGATTAACGTGTATGGCACACCTCCTAACACAACCTCTCTCATTCAGCCTATGGATCAGGGAGTTATCTGTGCCACAAAGAGATTGTACACAAAAAAGATGCTAAACGAAGTTTTGGTGGTTTTGCCTCTTCCAGAAGATATTGAATCGGTGTGGATAACAGGGCGAAAAAAAAAAACCTCAGAATTTGAAGAACTATACAATAAGGAAGTCATCTATAACTGGGCCAGGTGTGGAGTGAATTAAAGGAATCAACTTTGAAAAATCCTGGAAAAAAATCCTCACGTCTACGATTAGAAATGAGGAGGACCGAAATGGATTTGAAGGATTTACAGATGAAATCCTGGAATGTTTAGAAATGCTAGTGAAAACTTAGAAAGACGGATGTGGTTGATTGGCTTGAACAAGATGCCAATGACCCAGGATATGTGTGATGAGTGAAGACGAGATTCTCCAGTCTGTTACTGGTGAGGCCGACGAAGAGGATGAAGAAGACAGTGAAGAACCAACACCACATGACCACGAAATACAGTGAACTCATGTCTTCTGTTGACGTGTTTAATTAATTTTTCATCAAATTGTGCTATTCCAGAAGTTGGAAACATGTATCAGTAACTGAGGCGAACAAAGAGCTGATCATACAACTGGCCAGTGAACACAGAAGGCAAGCAACACTTGATTCTTATATGGTACAAAAAAATCAAACCAAGTGCCTTCAACAAGTGAGGCGGCACACGCAACCAAGCACCTTCAACAAGTGAGGCGGCAACGCAACCCAAGCACCTTCACAAGTGAGGCGGCACACGCAACCCAAGCGCCTTCAACAGTGAGGTGGCACACGCAACCCAAGCACCTTCAACAAGTGAGGCGGCACACGCAACCCAAGCGCCTTCAACAAGTGAGGCGGCACACGCAACAAGTGCCTTCAACAAGTGAGGCGGCACACGCAACCCCAAGTGCCTTCAACAAGTGAGGCGGCACACGCAACCCAAGTGCCTTCAACAAGTGAGGCGGCACACGCAACCCAAGCGCCTTCAACAAGTGAGGTGGCACACGCAACCCAAGCACCTTCAACAAGTGAGGCGGCACACGCAACCCAAGTGCCTTCAACAAGTGAGGCGGCACACGCAACCCAAGTGCCTTCAACAAGTGAGGCGGCACACGCAACCCAAGCGCCTTCAACAAGTGAGGTGGCACACGCAACCCAAGCGCCTTCAACAAGTGAGGTGGCACACGCAACCCAAGCACCTTCAACAAGTGAGGTGGCACACGCAACCCAAGCGCCTTCAACAAGTGAGGCGGCACATGCAACCCAAGTGCCTTCAACTAGTGAGGCTTCCTCAGCTGACAGTGAAAACTAACTTGCCTAATGAACTGTACAGTAATTTTAAGTGTTAATTTTAGTGTTGTGTTACTATAAGTTACGTAAATTGTCAAGAATTTTTAACTTCAAGATGTGTGGCATCAATCAAGAAGACGAACAACAACAAGGTAAGTTGAGGTTTCTAGTTGAATATTTAATAATTATATGTGGAATGGGAATTCAAATTACTCAGTATGTTGTTTGCAGTATAAAAATAGTTGGAAATGGTTAGTTTTGGACTCGTAGGTGAAAAAGTACCATTATCCGAAAAACCTGATAATCCGGCTGAGGGTCCTTCCCATATAGTCCGGATGATCGAGTGGAGACAGTAATATACATGTGGAAAATACTGGAGAGCCATGCCCCAAATCTACACAGTAAAATAACCACATGCTGGAGTGAACGATATGAAAGAAAATGCAGAATATAACCAATGAAGAGCAGAGGTGACATAGAAACAATCAGAGAACACTGTATAAACATCAGAGGTCTGCGGTTGTTCAACGTCAGACATATTGACAACCGTTAAACAGACGGTTGTTTGATGGCAGACATAGAATGCCTCCAACCACATGTGGGTTTTTATAGGCCATTGCTCCTCATGCCTCTCTGAGCGGGCCAGGTTTTGGCTTGTGGTCCCTGGTAGGCCTAGAACTCCATGTGCTCTGACTGATGCCAGGGGTCTAATACATTCATATCAGCCCGGATAGCTGCAGGGAGCCGAAGGGGTGCCCCCCCCCCAGAAAATACACTAGCTTATTCAAAATGCATACAACATAGGGACATGGGAATAAAGTTTAGGACTGCTGAGGGTCAAGACAAAGGCAGTCGTAAAAAGACAAAAAGGTTTACCTGGTATTGTAATCAATAATTGGATTTTCAGGCTTCACTAAATGCTCATAGACTGTCTCTCCCTCCGTGTTGATGACTGTTATGCGGGTGAGCTCGTTGCCAGCCGTAGTGTAGCACATCTCACAATCTTAAAAACAACAACACTCTCAGTTATGTGAACCAATCACAAGCACAACAAAAAATAAAGAAAACTCAAAGACAAATTCTACAAATATATAAGGCAAGTAAAGGAATAAAACACCTTCAAGTCCCTCTAGATATCTTTCCTCAAGTGTTTCATCAGGAACACCTGTACTTTATGGTGGAATATGAACTGTTTATCATGTGCTCACTATCACTCATATTGAGCTCCACCTCACTCACTGTTGACACTCATATAGAGCTCCACCTCACTCACTGTTGACACTTATATAGAGCTACACCTGACTCACTGTTGACACTCATATAGAGCTCCACCTCACTCACTGTTGACACTCATATAGAGCTCCACCTCACTCACTGTTGACATATAGAGCTCCACCTCACTCACTGTTGACACTTATATAGAGCTACACCTCACTCACTGTTGACACTCATATAGAGCTCCACCTCACTCACTGTTGACACTCATATAGAGCTCCACCTCACTGTTGACACTCATATAGAGCTCCACCTCACTGTTGACACTCATATAGAGCTCCACCTCAATCCTGTTGACACTCATATAGAGCTCCACCTCACTCACTGTTGACACTCATATAGAGCTCCACCTCACTGTTGACACTCATATAGAGCTCCACCTCACTCACTGTTGACACTCATATAGAGCTCCACCTCAATCCTGTTGACACTCATATAGAGCTCCACCTCACTCACTGTTGACACTCATATAGAGCTCCACCTCACTGTTGACACTCATATAGAGCTCCACCTCACTCACTGTTGACACTCATATAGAGCTCCACCTCACTCACTGTTGACACTCATATAGAGCTCCACCTCACTGTTGACACTCATATAGAGCTCCACCTCACTGTTGACACTCATATAGAGCTCCACCTCACTCACTGTTGACACTCATATAGAGCTCCACCTCACTGTTGACACTCATATAGAGCTCCACCTCACTGTTGACACTCATATAGAGCTCCACCTCACTCACTGTTGACACTCATATAGAGCTCCACCTCACTCACTGTTGACACTCATATAGAGCTCCACCTCACTGTTGACACTCATATAGAGCTCCACCTCACTGTTGACACTCATATAGAGCTCCACCTCACTCACTGTTGACACTCATATAGAGCTCCACCTCACTGTTGACACTCATATAGAGCTCCACCTCACTGTTGACACTCATATAGAGCTCCACCTCACTCACTGTTGACACTCATATAGAGCTCCACCTCACTCACTGTTGACACTCATATAGAGCTCCACCTCACTCACTGTTGACACTCATATAGAGCTCCACCTCACTGTTGACACTCATATTGAGCTCCACCTCACTCACTGTTGACACTCATATAGAGCTCCACCTCACTGTTGACACTCATATAGAGCTCCACCTCACTCACTGTTGACACTCATATAGAGCTCCACCTCACTGTTGACACTCATATAGAGCTCCACCTCACTGTTGACACTCATATTGAGCTCCACCTCACTCACTGTTGACACTCATATAGAGCTCCACCTCACTCACTGTTGACACTCATATAGAGCTCCACCTCACTGTTGACACTCATATAGAGCTCCACCTCACTCACTGTTGACACTCATATAGAGCTCCACCTCACTGTTGACACTCATATAGAGCTCCACCTCACTCACTGTTGACACTCATATAGAGCTCCACCTCACTCACTGTTGACACTCATATAGAGCTCCACCTCACTCACTGTTGACACTCATATAGAGCTCCACCTCACTCACTGTTGACACTCATATAGAGCTCCACCTCACTCACTGTTGACACTCATATAGAGCTCCACCTCACTGTTGACACTCATATAGAGCTCCACCTCACTGTTGACACTCATATAGAGCTCCACCTCACTGTTGACACTCATATAGAGCTCCACCTCACTGTTGACACTCATATAGAGCTCCACCTCACTGTTGACACTCATATAGAGCTCCACCTCACTGTTGACACTCATATAGAGCTACACATATTTACAAGTTAGGTACAGTGGCTACCTTGCTCTCGTACACTTACTGTATTTACAAGTTAGGTACAGTGGCTACCTTGCTCTCGTACACTTACTGTATTTACAAGTTAGGTACAGTGGCTACCTTGCTCTCGTTCACTTACTGTATTTACAAGTTAGGTACAGTGGCTACCTTGCTCTCGTTCACTTACTGTATTTACAAGTTAGGTACAGTGGCTACCTTGCTCTCGTTCACTTACTGTATTTACAAGTTAGGTACAGTGGCTACCTTGCTCTCGTTCACTTACTGTATTTACAAGTTAGGTACAGTGGCTACCTTGCTCTCGTACACTTACTGTATTACAAGTTAGGTACAGTGGCTACCTTGCTCTCGTTCACTTACTGTATTTACAAGTTAGGTACAGTGGCTACCTTGCTCTCGTTCACTTACTGTATTTACAAGTTAGGTACAGTGGCTACCTTGCTCTCGTTCACTTACTGTATTTACAAGTTAGGTACAGTGGCTACCTTGCTCTCGTTCACTTACTGTATTTACAAGTTAGGTACAGTGGCTACCTTGCTCTCGTACACTTACTGTATTACAAGTTAGGTACAGTGGCTACCTTGCTCTCGTTCACTTACTGTATTTACAAGTTAGGTACAGTGGCTACCTTGCTCTCGTACACTTACTGTATTACAAGTTAGGTACAGTGGCTACCTTGCTCTCGTACACTTACTGTATTTACAAGTTAGGTACAGTGGCTACCTTGCTCTCGTTCACTTACTGTATTTACAAGTTAGGTACAGTGGCTACCTTGCTCTCGTTCACTTACTGTATTTACAAGTTAGGTACAGTGGCTACCTTGCTCTCGTTCACTTACTGTATTTACAAGTTAGGTACAGTGGCTACCTTGCTCTCGTTCACTTACTGTATTTACAAGTTAGGTACAGTGGCTACCTTGCTCTCGTACACTTACTGTATTTACAAGTTAGGTACAGTGGCTACCTAGCCTCACACATCTCATACACTTCAAGTTTCCTCTCAATGAGAAAATCAGTAGGAGCAGTGAGGAGCTTTCGAACCTATGGTTTGCGTACTCCCAAGCACACATCTTAGACCACTACACCACAACATGGTAAAAGCATTTCAGCCCTGGATTCAACTGAATCCTCTAAGGTTGCTGAGGCTTCCACTGAAGCCAGAAATCAGGGTTTCACGTAATTCCCCCATGTTGGGTTTGCCGTCTAGGAATTGTACCTCCAACACTTCCCTCCAAATGCACAAAGAAATCACATTAATTAATTAATTTAATGTGATTTATCAATGAGAAAATCAGTAGGAGCAGTGAGGAGGAGAGAGGACTCATTGCAACCTTGAGTATTCAGTTGAATACCAGGTTACAATGCTTTAACCATGCCGTGAAGTAATGGTCTAAGGCGCGTGCTTGGGAGTACCCTGAGCATAGGTTCGAATCCTCCTTATGGCTCCTATTGACTTCTTTGTGTGTTTCCTATCAACGTAAATACTCGACTGTCAGCTACTCAGAAAAACAATTTGTTTCAATAAGAACAGTGGTAAATGTTTTTAATATGTTTGGAAGACATTAAGAAAGCTGAATGTAACTGTAGAACATGGAATACACACAGTGATTTAACTAATCATAAAATTAGTACAAAATTTTTAATTGAAATTCAACAAATTGAAGGAAACTAAGTGTTTGGTAAACGAAAGGAGTTTACGGTGATGCATATGCTGGGGAATTACTCATATCTTATCTACCCGCAAAACAACTCGTTGAAGCATTTGTCAAAACAACAGTTTTATAATATTTGTTAAAACAAGAGAGTTTTTATCGAGAGAGAGCCAGTGTATAAATGGTAACAATTGTCGGGGGGTGACTTGAGTAAGCCAACACCCGTAACCACTAAGCCAGGCCACCAATGTGTGAATACCAGCATCTGGTCAACTGGTGCCTATAACACTTTGCATATTAGTGGCTTTATTTCATATATAATTTATCTACCAACGAATAAATCACTGTTCCATGTTTCAATGAATATTGTATAAATCAAAACTAATATTATGAATGTATTATATATTAAGTAAACGAGTCCTAAGCTGTGCATGTAAGAGTAATATCAGGAAAGAGGTTAAGAGGAATGAAGAGCCTTAACATGATCATTGCTCATACCACCTGCCACATGCATGACCATTACAGACAACAAATTATTCACAGCAACCCAAGAAAAGCCATGAAAACATGCTGTTCGTGCTGCTGTCAAACTGCATCTCTTCCCGTCCCATTTCTCCACCCAGCGATTTCACCGAGACATTATCCTTCCCTACAAACTATCTATATAATCCCAAGAGCTTCCAACACATCTCTCTCTCTCTCTCTCTCCACAATTATTTCAATTCCTTTTCTCTCTCTGTATTGCCATTACTTTGCTTTTATATACACAGCTGCATTCAGTCTCATACTCACATACCAAGTAAACTTTCAACACAGGTATTTAAGTTTCTACTAGAATGCCTGCATCTCCAGCATACATCAACATTAACATACTCCATATACTGGCTACTCTCATAACCTTCTTTATTTAACAATTATTGAAAATGAAAACAGCAAGAAGGATAAAATCCTTCACTAATACTCGGTTGAATAACTACTCAAAATCTCTCGCAAATAAATTTTAGTATACGATGACAAATGTCAATTATGAAATAATTGATAAAAACATTGCCAACTAAATAAGAAGGCACATCTATTGATACCTAAGGCATATACTCCATGGTCATTTCCTCTGGTGTCTTTGGAAGAGTTCTGACGTAACCACGCAGGTCGTTAGGATTATAGTTCTGGGAAACGTGTGTGGTGGCCTGACAACATCCTTCAGATTCCAGATCTCCTCCACAACAGGATAGCGCGCCTCAAAGCCGCTGTAAGTTCTGCGTTTGTAAGCACGACCCCAGTGATGAACGCAGGGACCCGTACACTTGGGAAATCCCCATTTGTCAACCATGTAGAGAACAGAACAACGGTCACAATACGTTCAACAGAACTTGGACTCACTTTCTTGCGGGTGTCAATCTGCATTGAGAAAACTCATTAATTAACCCATTCCATAATATAGGAAGGATTTACCAACATTAACTAAACAAGTGGACCACAGCATTATTGAATACTTATTGTAACTTATAAACATGTAAAATACTTTAAATGTTCTATAGCATTGCAATTATATAAACATATACTGTACAAGTTTTAAGTTAGGCAAGCTGCTGTTATCATTGAATTAATAGACCACATTTTCATGGATTACTACTGAATAAAGACAAATCAGAGCCAGCTACAATTATCATTTTATTTTAGACATGACTGATAAATAGAAATGGAGTACTATATTATAGCATACAGTACAATCATGCATGTTTGGTTCTAATATTTTTCCCTGCCAGAAAGGAGGAGCCAGCTGCAACCACCACTAGGGCCAAAGAACAAACCCTCATAACTGGGAAGAGCATGAAGCTGCCAAACCCTATAAACTAAGACAAAGGAAACCAAAAATAAAGCATTGAAGAAGCAATCCCAAACTGAAGAGGACATGGTGAAATGAGGAGAAGAAAGAAATTAAAGAACATTGTCCAAGAGCAAGCAGGCTCAGGTGACGCATGAGCAGGTCAGAGGTGAGACAAGGTGTGAGACAGCCTGTGAAATGGAGCAGCGGCAGTATCGACATTCTAATATAGGCTTCACTAGCTCCGCAAGTGCCACACGATTTTAGCCAACAGTATTTGGCATAGGACGGATCAAGAAAGAGACAGAAAAGAAAGACGAGCACCACTTGGCAAAAAGAGTGCCAAGAAACCACACACTGCCATCTCGAGGAACCTCGTAGGTGGGACGCCATTAATTGCCTTATACAGTGGTGCCTCAATTAACGATTTAATCCGTTTCAGCACCGAGCTCGTCATGTGAAACGCTCGTCTTGCAAAACAACAACAACGTTGTTGTTGAGGCATCCGAGAACCAGCAGAACGCTAGAAGCACCATGTGGTTTGCTCGTTAATGAAGCTAAAGCTCGTCAATCGAGATAAATTTTCTGCGAGAGGCTCGCGCATTACTCGAAATGCTCATAACTGGAGTTGCTCGTCACTCGA
>WNGS01043427.1:0-17086 GCA_020271785.1 Procambarus virginalis
CCTGGCCGTGGGAAACCGTACATGAACGCCCCCAAGCACCCACTGGGCCCCAAGGGTAACGTCCATCCCGGGGAAGCATGAAACATCCGGAACCGGTGGCAACAAACACCCGCAAACAGGGGAACCAGATGGTAGTACTCATGAAGCGAGAAGTCCGACACTCGCCCCCACAGAAAGGGAACCTGCCCACCATGAAAGATCTCTCGTTCCGTCAGACAGCAGTAACTTGGCAATCTACATTCCAGTGACCCTGGCGGCATCCACAGACACGCCGGCACAGCATCAGTTCCCAACGGCACCCTACAGGATGCGACAGGCAACAGGGCACCATCACAGGTGTACCCGCGGCCCCGGGACACCACCATACGACAGCAGTGAACCCGGACACGGGTGCCATCTTTCCGCATGTCACCACCAGGCACTCCCAGACACCAGATTTCCACAACCATCGTTCGCGCGGAAGCCACTCACCACCCCCAATTAGAGAGGTCCGACCTGAGAAAGAACCGAAGGCACGTACGAGACACAGGCACCAGCACAAGCAGGCACATGGACCTCCGCCACCACTAACTGCGGAGAAATCCGACATATCCGCATCCACCGTCAAACACCCGAAGACCACAGTCACTGAATCACCAACTCGGCCCAGAGTAGAAGAGAAACGCCGGGAACGTTGGGCACCGGCCGGATATCGTCAGAGCGGGAAGCGGACCCAGACCACGGTACCACAAGCCGGACGAATCGACGCCTGACACAGAACGGCAGCAGCCTCTATCACAGGGGGAACTGGGCAACACGATCAGGCGGCTCCCGCAGCCACCCAGCACAAAGCACCCCCTGGACCCGAGTCACAGGACCAGGGCCGGCGCGCAGCATCTGAAGACGAGGGGGGAGAAGCGTCGACGCGACACGGGAGCACAGGGAAGGCACACGGTAGCAGTGTTTGAACAGCGACATGATCAGGCAGGACCAACGACGGTACGCAATACACGGAGGAGAGTCTGAAACAACCGGAGGAACGTCAGGCATCGCTGGAGGAGCTGCAGCAGCGAACAAGACGCGCACCTCCACAACATCCCCAGAGGCAGCCTCCAGCAGTAGCGGCGGGAAATCCTCCTCATCTCGGTAATGTTGTAAAGGAGACAGCTGGGGCCATCAGAGCCCCGGGCAGCCTCATACAATATTCAGGCACATCACCGGAACAGTTTGTGACGAGGCCCCGGGCTATACATACAACACGAGACGTAGCATCCCAGAAAGCCGACAGAAGAAGATGGTAATCCGGCACGCAGGCGCATTCCCAACAGTGCGAATGTTCGTTCGACTCCCAGCATACAGCCCCGAGGAGAGCGTGTTCACCCGGACGCTGACAACGGCACCAAATCTCTCGAAGTAACGCGGATGGAGGTTCAGGGAACTCCAGGGGCGCATCCCATGGGGACACTGACATAAGTCGGTGCACCACTGCGGTCCGAAATCCGCCACGGAGCGGCATCTCGGCAAGGCAACGTACGCAACTTTTACCGACGGAGAAGTCCCGGTTACTCCTCCTCCTCACGGAATCTTTGATAACAACCCCAGTGGGCTCTGAACAAGCTCTAACCTGGGACAGCCTCAACTGGGATACGAAGCATGTTACACATCACTAACTCAACGGATGGATAACCAGCCTTACAAGGGAACTTCAGACCCACGGAATTCTGACTCAGAACAGGAGGAAGTTGAATGCCCCCCATGTCAGTACCGCTACGTCAGCACGCAGCCAGGCAGGCAACAAAACGGGGAGGGCAGAGACGCCCACCACCTCGCGACCAAATGCAGAAACAGCAGCCAGCAGCCACGGAGGGTCGGTAAACGTCCTCACTCCACGTCTGCTAGCCAGTAGATTCCTTTCAAATGTAGAGATGCTTATTTGGGTACTTTGGTTTCCACCGTGTCCGATTGTTACGTGTCATCCTGCTAATAGTTTGTCTTTTCCACCCTGTCATTGCCTGAGAATATGGCAGGTTGGTGATACCTGGTCTGTGTGTACGCTATTGAGTCTGGGCAGGAAATTCTCATAAAGTTCAAAAAGTGTATGAAAAACCATTAATTGAAAGAATCCTTTTCTAAGCTGGCCGAGTAAGCCGGACGACTCAAACAGAAAAGGAACAGTTACGTCACTTTTGTGAGTCGATTCATTTCAAATTAGCCAAATTTGGCCATAGAGCGCATACCAGCCAAAAGTGACGTTTTTTTTAAGAGGACGGGTTGATAACTACCAAAACCACGCAGTTTATGGTGCTGTAGATAACACAACAAGTTACAAACTCCATAGTTTATCATTTATAGCCAATTTTTATGTTTAGAATTAATAATGAAAAAAAAAAGTTATTTTTTAAATAAACATAATTTGATAAATGAGAAAACATTTCCAATATTTCTAAAAATGTCCAGGTTCATGTTGCAACACTAACACGGTGCACTGTGGACCAATTACACGGTGCACTGGGACCAATTAAACGGGGGCTCTTATAACGCTACCACCACAACTAAGACATATATTTTTTCAACACCTTTCTTACTATATATTCCAAACTGATATTATATGTTCGGTGGAGCGAATATAACAATGGGAGTTTGTAGAGACACGACGGAGCGTCACGTGGGCAGACGTGGCTTAACTATTAAGCTAAATTATTTATTATATATTTTATTTAATTTTATTTATTTATTATTTATTTATCTATTTATTATATACAAGACGTTACGTTAGGGGTTAACAGAGAATATAGAACATAAGTTGAATAACTTTCTTGTAAACAGCCACTAGCGCGCATAGCGTTTTGGGCAATAATACATTCGACCTTAGGTTCACTCAAGTACCAGGGGTCAGTTTCAACGAAGCAGTTACGCAAGAACTTACAACCTGTTACATCTTCTCAATTTTGGCGGCATAGTTACAATTATTAAACACTTAATGACGCTCCGAAACCCCAGGAGGCTGTTTATAACAATAACATCAGTTGAGTGGCAAGTTTTCGTGCTTGTAAACTGTTTAATAAGATGTAGCGAAAGCCGTCAAGATTGAGGAAAGATGTACACGTTCGTAAGTGCTTGCGTAATGCTTCTGTGAATCTGGCCCCCATGTTTACAATGGACCTTGGCGCAGTGCTGCAGCTAAACCACCACCTATAAAAAGTAGCTGGCCCCCAAAATACCGGAACAACAAATAATATTAATATAATTTTTTAAGGTTAATAATATATTTTATGCTTGGGAATACAACAAAATTGGAATGTGGGTAACTGCACATGGTGGAGGGCGTGTGTTTGTGAAGTGTTGCTTGTGAGCGCTGCGGGCCAGGGTCAGTGGCGCTCAGGGGCCCAGAGCTCGGCGAAAGAGAGCTCAGGGACTCAGCGCTCAGGCGCCCAGATGCTCAGGGGCTCAGCGCTCAGGGCCCCAGAGCTCAGGGCCCAGCGCTCAGGGGCCTAGCATCCCACAACACACATGTAAGTTCCGGTACAACACAACTCACCTCCTTTTTAGACAGTACCTATTGTGACGGTCGTCAATAGTCACGAATTAGTACTTACTTAAGCTTTTAGACAGTCGTATACTGACTAGTCAGGAATTCTTTTGAATTAAATGAAGCTAAACAACTGAATATTCCTAGGCCTGGATAGCACCCATATGTACTGTATTAGGCCTCCGGTGTCGAGGGATAGAACTACACTGTGACCATATGTTGGGGGGGGGGACAGGTACACTGAATGTGTACCATAAATCATTAGTAATCCTGTGTGTCACTTTTAGATTGGAAATTATGCAAAAAAAAATAGTTTTAATGTATGGGACCTTAATTATTGTTGTATAACACGCGCGAAGTGTTTGTTAACTGTCAGATTGTACAGGCATATCTCTTGTGCCAGGTGAGTATGACGGGATCACCATAGCCCGTGCTGCTGTAATTTTTGCTTCCCAGTGCTGATCTAAAACAACAATAATATCGGATGGTAAGGAACGTGTCTTTATTTCACCTCACTTCCATTTTGGGGCAATTAATGTGCTCGGAGAGATTTGTAATGTTGCAGGAGTCTAATGACCAGTAAACAAGATTATGTCGTCTTGCCCATACATACAGTGCCCTAAGTAGAGGAAGACATTCACGTTTTAACTGACATGCACGATGGGTAAACTTCATGTCAAACTGTATTGCTTCTAATTACAATCGTGTTATTATTGATTAGGCACGGGCCTCAAAAAGTTGTACTTGTAAATTGGATTAAAGCGCCATTGCAGCATGATGGGGTACAAACCATTAGAGTTTATTTAATGAGGTTCCTATTACATGTTTAATATTGATATAAAATACAGAAATAAAGTTGCATAATTGCATTTTTGAATGTCATTTTTTGTGCGTGGATAGGTACAAAGAATGAATGTTTGGTGGACAAAATATTAGTTCTCTGAAATGTAGGATAAGATCTAACATTTGGGGTTTAGGGTCTATGCTCTGGGTGATATGAAGCATTTTTGACACAAAATATATATCACTATCTGTAATGTATTTCCTTTGTCAAAATATGTTCTATAATAAAACATAGTAGTAGTAGGCACCCCATCCCAGTCGTCCGGAAACTATGGAATACTTAGACAGTACAAAATTATATGCTAGTTGTATAACTGCTATAACTGCCTGCAGGGCTTGAAACACATGTTTAAATTATATGCAGTACTAAACCATAGTAGTCGCATATAATTTAATAAGAAATATCATATATTATCTCTCTTTTCTCTCCCACAGGTGAGTTGCTTGACGGGCCTCCCAGGGGCCAAGTTTGGCTACTGAGGTGAGACTACTCTTGACCGCTTGTCACTTGTAATCATATTAGTTTGTGACTTTGTTGATGATTAAACCCGTTTCATGTTGTCTTTTTCACCGTATTACTTGATCTATCAGTAGACGACGACACGAAAGTGTCTCGTTTGATTATTGTAGTAAGGAACAGTGCTGTTGGTAGGCGAACCCTACGAAAGTGTCCTAGTTACTTCACATCCCTAAAGTGGAATTTGGTAAGGTGTTCGAAGCCTTGCACTCGCCCTAATAACTGAAGGTATACCTGACCAATCTTATATTTATAGCACAATGATTTTTTAAATTATAATTCGTGAGGTCCACATTTGGGTCCATACAACCCTGGTTCGTGGCAGATGCTCGTAACCTTAAGCTGGGTGCGACCAAGCTTAAGGTTCCAAGACAAGAAACTTAGTCTTTAATTCCACCTTCAGATAGACATTGGGGAGTTAAGGCTGCGGCGGATTTTCAGCAACGCAAATTTATTTTCAAATTTATCATATTTATTTACCAAATTTATTTAAATTTAGTTATTTTTTTTCGAGCAACGCCAAATTTATTTTCAAATTTATCATATTTATTTACCAAATTTATTTAATTTATATTTTATTTTCAGCAACCGCCACAATTTATTTTCAAATTTATCATATTTATTTACCAAATTTATTTAAGAATTCATTTTATTTATGGTTTATTTTCAGCACACGCAATACAGGGCTTCGAAAACATGTTTACAGGGCTTGAACACGTGTTTACAGGGCTTGAACACGTGTTTACAGGGCTTGAACACGTGTTTACAGGGCTTGAACACATGTTTACAGTGCTTGAACACATGTTTACAGGCCTTGAACACGTGTTTACAGTGCTTGAACACATGTTTACAGGTCTTGAACACATGTTTACAGGGCTTCAACACATGTTTACAGGCCTTCAACACATGTTTACAGGCCTTCAACACATGTTTACAGGCCTTGAACACGTGTTTACAGGGCTTGAACACATGTTTACAGGCCTTGAACACATGTTTACAGGACTTGAACACATGTTTACAGTGCTTGAACACATGTTTACAGGCCTTGACCACATGTTTACAGGCCTTGAACACATGTTTACAGTGCTTGAACACATGTTTACAGGTCTTGAACACATGTTTACAGGTCTTGAACACATGTTTACAGGTCTTGAACACATGTTTACAGGTCTTGAACACATGTTTACAGGTCTTGAACACATGTTTACAGGTCTTGAACACATGTTTACAGGTCTTGAACACATGTTTACAGGTCTTGAACACATGTTTACAGGTCTTGAACACATGTTTACAGGTCTTGAACACATGTTTACAGGTCTTGAACACATGTTTACAGGTCTTGAACACATGTTTACAGGGCTTGAACACATGTTTACAGGCCTTGACCACATGTTTACAGGCCTTGAACACGTGTTTACAGTGCTTGAACACATGTTTACAGGCCTTCAACACATGTTTACAGGCCTTGACCACATGTTTACAGGCCTTGAACACGTGTTTACAGGGCTTGAACACGTGTTTACAGGCCTTGAACACGTGTTTACAGGGCTTGAACACGTGTTTACAGGCCTTGAACACATGTTTACAGGCCTTGAACACGTGTTTACAGGGCTTGAACACGTGTTTACAGGGCTTGAACACATGTTTACAGTGCTTGAACACATGTTTACAGGTCTTGAACACATGTTTACAGGTCTTGAACACATGTTTACAGGGCTTGAACACATGTTTACAGTGCTTGAACACATGTTTACAGGACTTGAACACATGTTTACAGGCCGTGAACACCTGTTTACAGGGTCCTTTTGAACACATGTTTACAGGGCTTGAACACATGTTTACAGGGCTTCAACACATGTTTACAGGCCTTCAACACATGTTTACAGGCCTTGAACACGTGTTTACAGGCCTTGAACACGTGTGTTCAAGCCCTGTAAACATATGTTCAAGGCCAGTAAACATGTGTTCAAGCCCTGTAAACACGTGTTCAAGCCCTGTAAACACGTGTTCAAGCCCTGTAAACACGTGTTCAAGCCCTGTAAACACGTGTTCAAGCCCTGTAAACACGTGTTCAAGCCCTGTAAACACGTGTTCAAGGCCTGTAAACACGTGTTCAAGGCCTGTAAACATGTGTTCAAGACCTGTAAACATGTGTTCAAGCCCTGTAAACATGTTTTCAAGCCCTGTAAACATGTATTCAAGCCCTGTAAACATGTGTTCAAGCCCTGTAAACACGTGTTCAAGCCCTGTAAACACGTGTTCAAGCCCTGTAAACACGTGTTCAAGGCCTGTAAACACGTGTTCAAGGCCTGTAAACATGTGTTCAAGCCCTGTAAACACGTGTTCAAGCCCTGTAAACACGTGTTCAAGCCCTGTAAACACGTGTTCAAGCCCTGTAAACATGTGTTCAAGCACTGTAAACACGTGTTCAAGGCCTGTAAACATGTGTTCAAGACCTGTAAACATGTGTTCAAGCCCTGTAAACATGTGTTCAAGCACTGTAAACACGTGTTCAAGGCCTGTAAACATGTGTTCAAGACCTGTAAACATGTGTTCAAGACCTGTAAACATGTGTTCAAGACCTGTAAACATGTGTTCAAGACCTGTAAACATGTGTTCAAGACCTGTAAACATGTGTTCAAGACCTGTAAACATGTGTTCAAGACCTGTAAACATGTGTTCAAGACCTGTAAACATGTGTTCAAGGCCTGTACACATGTGTTCAAGGCCTGTAAACATGTGGTCAAGGCCTGTAAACATGTGTTCAAGCACTGTAAACATGTGTTCAAGCACTGTAAACACGTGTTCAAGGCCTGTAAACACGTGTTCAAGCCCTGTAAACACGTGTTCAAGGCCTGTAAACATGTGTTCAAGCCCTGTAAACATGTGTTCAAGCCCTGTAAACACGTGTTCAAGCCCTGTAAACACGTGTTCAAGCCCTGTAAACACGTGTTCAAGCCCTGTAAACACGTGTTCAAGCCCTGTAAACACGTGTTCAAGCCCTGTAAACACGTGTTCAAGCCCTGTAAACATGTTTTCAAGCCCTGTAAACATGTGTTCAAGCCCTGTAAACATGTGTTCAAGCACTGTAAACACGTGTTCAAGGCCTGTAATTTGCCGTTGCTGAAAATAAAACTAAATAACTACATTTAATAAGTTTTGGGTAATCAAATATGATACATTTGAAAATAAATTTGCGTTGCTGAAAATAAAATAAATAATTTAATAACATTTGGTAAATAAATCTGATAATTTGAAATAAATTTGCGTTGCTGAAAATAAAATACAAAATTTAATTAAATTTGGTAATAAATCATATAATTTGAAAATACACTTTGCGTTTGCTGAAATCCGCAGCAGCCTTAACTCCTCAATGTCTATCTGAAGGTGGAATTAAAGACTAAGTTTCATGTCTTGACCTTAAGCTTGGTCGCCCCAAGCTTTAAGTTACGAGTCGCCACTAACCAGGTTGTTGGACCCAAATGGGACCCCACCGAATTATAATTTAAAAAATCACTGTGTATAAATATAAGATTGGTCGGTATACCTTCAGTTATTAGGGCGAGTGCAAGCTTCGAACACCTTACAATTACACTTTAGGAGTGAAGTTAACTGGACACTTTCGTAGGGTTCGCCTACCAACGACACTTGTCCTCACTACCAAGTAATCAAACGAGGAAACT
This sequence comes from Procambarus virginalis, assembly GCA_020271785.1. NCBI lineage: Eukaryota > Metazoa > Arthropoda > Malacostraca > Decapoda > Cambaridae > Procambarus > Procambarus virginalis. The sequence continues at coordinate 8,552 of WNGS01043427.1, forward strand.
TTCGTGTCCGTCACTTAGATCAAGTAATACCGGTGGAAAAAGACAAGCATGAACGGGTTTAATAATCACCAACAAAGTCACACAAAACTAATGATACAAGTGACAAGCGGTCAAGAGTAGTCTCACCTCAGTAGCCAAACTTGGCCCTGGAGGTCCGTCAAGCACTCACCTGTGGGAGAGAAAGAGAGATAATATTATGATATTTCTTATTAAATTATATGTACTACTATGTTTAGTACTGCATATAATTTAAACATGTGTTCCCAGCCATGCAGCAGTTCATATGCCGTCTATTACAACTGCCTATAATTTTGGCCTTTACTCAAGTATTCCATAGTTTCACGGAGACTGATGGGTGCCTACTACTACTATGTTTTATATCGGAACCTTTATTTTACAAAGGTCAAATACATTACAGATAGGTGATATAATTTTGTGTCAAAAATGCTTCATATCATCCACCCGCGCATAGACCCTAAACCCCAAATGTTAGATCTTATCCTAACCCCCACTTTCAGAAACTAATATTTTGTCCACCAAACATTCATTCTTTGTACCTATCCACGCACAAAAAATGTACATTCAAAAATGCAATTATGCAACTTTAATTTTCTGTATTATATCAATATTAAACATTAAAAACCTCATTAATAAACTCTCATGTTTGTATCCCCAGCATGCGCACATGGCGTCTTTTAACTCCAATTATTTACAAGTACAACTTTTTGGAGGGCCTCGTGCCTATACAATAATACACTGTGTTTAGAAGCAATACATTTGACATGAAGGTTTTCACCATAGTGCATGTCAGTTAAAACGTGAATGTCTTCCTCTACTTAGGGCACTGTATGTATGGGCAAGACGGGGGGGGGGATAATCTTTGGGGGGGGGGGGGGGGGGGGGGGGAATTTGTTACTGGTTTCATTAGACCTCCTGACTGCAACATTACAAATCTCTCCGAGCACATTAATTGCCCAAAATGGAAGTGAGGTGAAATAAAGACACGTTCCTTACCATCCGATATTATTGTTGTTTTAGATTCAGCAACTGGGAAGCAAAAATTACAGCAGCACGGGCTATGGTGATCCCGTCATACTCACCTGGCACAAGAGATATGCCTGTACAATCTGACAGTTAACAAACACTTCGCGCGTGTTATACAACAATAATTAAGGTCCCAATACATTTAAACTATTTTTTTTGCATAATTTCCAATCTAAAAGTGACACACAGGATTACTAATGATTTATGGTACACATTCAGTGTACCTGTCCCCCCCCCCCAACCATAGGTTCACAGTGTAGTTCTATCCCTCGACACCGGAGGCCTAATACAGTACATATGTGTGCTATACTAGGCCTAGGAATATTTCAGTTTGTTTTAGCTTCATTTAATTTAAAAGAATTCCTGACTAGTCAGTATACGACTGTCTAAAAGCTAAGTAAGTACTAATTCGTGACTATTGACGACCGTCACAATAGGTACTGTCTAGACAGGAGGATGGGTTGTGTTACCGAACTTACAGGTGTGTTGTGGGATGCTTAGCCCCTGAGCGCTGGGCCCTGAGCTCTGGGGCCCTGAGCGCTGAGCCCCTGAGCTCTGGGCGCCTGAGCGCTGAGTCCCTGAGCTCTCTTCGCCTGAGCTCTGGGCCCCTGAGCGCCACTGACCCTGGCCCGCAGCGCTCACAAGCAACACTTCACAACCACCGCCCTCCACCATGTGCCAGTTACCACATTCCAATTTTGTTGTATTCCCAAGCATAAAATATATTATTAACCTTTAAAATAATTATATTAATATTATTTTTGTTCCGTGTTTTTTGGGGCCGCCTTTTTATAGGTGGTGGTTAGCTGCAGCACTGCGCCAGGGTCATTGTAAACATGGGGGGCCAGATTCACGAAGCAGTTACGCAAGCACTTACGAACGTGTACATCTTCCTCAATCTTTGACGGCTTTCGCTACATTATTTAAACAGTTTACAAGCACGAAACTTGCCACTCAACTGTTGTTATTGTTATAAACAGCCTCCTGGGGTTTCGGAGCTCATTAAGTGTTTAATAATTGTAAACTATGCCGCCAATGATTGAGAAAATGTACAGTTCGTAAGTTCTTGCGTAACTGCTTCGTGAAACTGACCCCTGGTACTTGAGGGCTAAGGCCATGATTATATGCCGAAACGCTATGCGCGCTAGTGGCTTTACAAGAATGTTAATTCAACTTATTTTCTATATTCTCTGTTAACCCCTAACGTAACGTCTTGTATATATATAAATAAATAAAAAAATAAATAAAATAAATAAATAAATAAATAAATAATTTAGCTTAATAGTTAAGCCACGTCTGCCCACGTGACGCTCCTCGTGTCTCTACACCTCCCAGTTGTTATATTCGCTCCACCTGAACATATAATTCAGTTTGGAATATTAGAAAGGTTGAAAAATATATGTCTAGTTGTGTGGGTAGCGTTATAAGAGCCCCCGTGTAATTGGTCCACAGTGCACCGTGTAATTGGTCCACAGTGCACCGTGTTATTGTTGCACATGAACCTGGACATTTTAGAAAATATTGGAAATGTTTTCTCATTTATCAAATTATGTTTATTTAAAAAATAAACTTTTTTTTCATTATTAATTCTAAACATAAAAATTGGCTATAAATGATAAAACAATATGGAGTTTGTAACTTGTTCGTGTTATCCTACAGCACCATAAACTGCGTGGTTTTGGTAGTTATCCAACCCGTCCTCTTAAAAATAACGTCACTTTTGGCTGGTATGCGCGCTATGGCCAAATTTGGACGTAATTTGAAATGAAATCGACTCACAAAAGTGACGTACTGTTCCGTTTTCTGTTTGAGTCGTCCGGCTTACTCGGCCAGCTTAGAAGAGGATTCTTTTCATTAATGTTTTTCATACCATTTTGAAACTTTATGAGAATTTCCTGCCCAAGATCAATAGCGTACACACAGACATGATCACCACCTGCATAATTCTCAGAGCAATTGACAGGGTGGACAAAGACAAACTATTTAGCATGGATGGAACACGAACAATCGGACACAGGTGGAAACCAAGTACCCAAATAAGCCTCTACATTTGAAAGGAGTCGACTGCTAGCAGCCGTGGAGTGAGGACGTTTACCGACCCTCCGTGGCTGTTGGGGTTGTTTGCCATTTTGGTCGCCAGGTGGTGTGGGCGTCTCTGCCCTCCCAGTTTTGTTGCCTGCCTGGCTGCGTGCTGACGTGGCAGTTCTGACATGGGGGGCCATCTTCCTCCTGTTCAGCGTGTGAATTCCGTGGGCCTGGAGTTCACTTGTCAGGCTGGATATACGAACATCGAGATGGTGATGTGTGACATGCTTCGTATCCCGGTGGAGGCTGTCTATGGTGTAGAGCTTGTTACAGCCCACTGGGTTGTTATCAAGTTCGTGAGGGAGGAGGAGTACCGGGACTTCCTCCGTCGGTACAAGGGGCGTACGTTGCCGTTGCCGGATGATGCCGGCTCTGTGGCGATTTCGGACCGCAGTGGTGCCCGACTTATGTCAGTGTCCATGGTGCGCCCCTGGAGTTCCCTGAAGACCTCCTCCGGCGTTACTTCGAGAGATTTGGTGCCGTTGTCAGCGTCCGGGTGAACACGCTCTCCTCGGGGCGGTATGCTGGGAGGCGAACGAACATTCGCACGTTGGGAATGCGCCTGCGGTCGGATATACCATCTTCTGTCCGGCTTCTGGGATACTACGTCCGTGTGTATTATACCCGGCAGCCTCGTACCTGTTTCCGGTGTGGCCTGTTGGGGTATCAGGCTGCCGGGTGCTCTGAGGCCCCAGCTGCTCCTGTCAACATGTTCCGAGAAGAGGATTTCCCGCCGCTCCCACTGGACGCTGTCTCAGGTGATGATGAGGGGGTGCGCGTCCCGTTCGCTGCTGCAGCTCCTCCAGCGATGCCTGACGTTCCTCCGGTTGTTGCCGACCCTCCTCCGGGTATTGCGGTACCGTCAGTTGGTCTGCCTGATCCTGTCGCTGTTCAAGCTGCTCCCGTGGGCCTTCCTGGTGCTCCCTGTGTCGCGTCGCCGTCTTCTCCCTCGTCTTCAGATGCTGCGCCTGGCCCTGTGTCTGTGACTCGGGTCCCGGGTGTGCTGGGTGCTGGGGTGGCTGCGGAGCCTCCTGCTGTGTGTGGCCCAGTTCCCCCTGTGATAGAGGCTGCTGCCGTTCTGTGTCAGGCGTCGGTTCATCCGGCTTGTGGTACCCGTGTTTCTGGGTCCGCTTCCGGCTCTGACGATATCCGGCCGGTGCCCAAACGTTCCCGGCGTTCGTCTTCTACCTGGGCCGATGTTGGTGACTTCAGTGACTGATGGTCTTCGGGTGTTGACGGTGTGGATGCGGATATGTCGATGTCTCCGCAGTTAGTGGTGGCGGAGGTCCATGTGCCTGCTGGTGCTGGTGCCTGTGTCTCGGACGTGCCTTCGGTTCTTTCTCCGCCAGGGGACTCTCCGCAGTGGGGGGTGGTGGCTTCCGCTGCTAAGGATGGTGTGGAATCTGGTGCTGGGCGTGGCCTGGTGGTGACATTGCGGAAAGATGCACGCCGTCCGGGTTCCCTGCTGTCGTATGGTGGTGTGCCCGGGGCCGCGGGTACCCCTGTGATGGTGCCCTGTGGCCTGTCCGCTCCTGTGAGGGTGCGCGTTGGGGACCTGGAGGACGTGTTGCCGGTGTCTGTGATGCCGCCGGGTCACTGGATGGAGATTGCCAAGTTACTGCTGTCTGACGGACCGGAGAACTTTCATGGTGGGCAGGTTCCCTTTCTGTGGGGGCGAGTGGCGACTTCTCGCCTCATGAGTAATACCATCTGGGTCCCCTGTTTGCGGGTGTTTGTTGCCCCGGTTCCGGATGTTATGGCGTCCCCGGTGGATGGACGGGACCCTTGGCAGTGGGTGCTCTGGGAGGCGTTCAATGTACGGTTCCCGCGGGCCAGGTTCCCGGACAAGTATGTCCACTGGTATGTCCACTGTTCCTGTGTATTTGCTATACGTAATGTTATATTCTGTGCTCGTGCCTCTCCCTTTGTGCGTTTCTTTGCCGTATGGCATGTTAGTTTCTAGCGCTTGGCGTCACTCATTTCGCGTTTTGGCTTGGCGTTTCGCCTTTCCAGGCTTCGCGATTCACCCTTAACGGGTACGCCGGGCGCATCCGATCCCACGATCGTCGTCGCCCCTAACTCAACAATAACAATACATTTGAAAGAACTTTTTCAGTGACAGAGTTGTTAACAGGTGGAATGCATTAGGCAGTGATGTGGTGGAGGCTGACTCCATACACAGTTTCAAATGAAGATATGATAGAGCCCAGTAGACTGAGGAATCTGTACACCAGTTGATGACGGTAGTGAGGCGGGACCAAAGAGCTGAAGCTGAACCCCCGCAAAACAACAACTAGGTGAGTGCCATCAATATATGCTCAAGCAACGTCAGAAACAGCATATGGATTTTTTGTGGCTGAAGGGAAATATCAGGAGAAAGCGCCAAGCCATTACGACTATATAGCATTGGGAAGGGATCAGGATAAGGATTTGGGATGGGACGGGGGGGGGGGGGGGAATGGTGCCCAACAACTTGGACGGTCGGGGATTGAACGCCGACCTGTATGAAGCGAGGCCGTCGCCCTACCGTGGAGTCCAATTGGTTGGACCAGATCGTTTAAACGGCGATGCTAAACATTAATATGACCATTCCTCCGGATGGTTGGTGATGAGAGGGAGGAATGTGTTAGTGTTGACAGAGTAGAGTGGGAGCACTCGAGGCCTCACTTACACTCACCTGATGCGGCCAATCTCCCGAGGTGAGGGTGGCGGAGATTACCACCAGATGGGCTGATATGTCGCCCAGCGCGGTGATGGGGGGGGGGGGTCCTGCTCCACACATTATCTCTATGTATTTACTATTTTTACCTGCAGGATCGAGCTCTTGGCTCTTGCACCTCACTTTTCTAACTCTCAGTTGACTACTCTGGCCCCAGACATCACTCGGTACCCTTACTCAAATCTCTGAATATGTTAGATATTAAGTCACTGCACATACTCTCATGTGTATTTTATATATATTAAAAACGCTGAACTGTAATGTCAGTCCTGACCTTAAAAGCTTCCTACAAGGTTGTAACAGATCCCATGAGCACCACACCAGAAACAAATACCTATTTGACATTACAAGAGTACGACTTAGTCAAACTAGAAATGCTTTACAAATCAAGGGACCCAGAATGTGGAATGACCTTCCCAATTATGTTAAAGACTGTACCTCTCCCAACCAGTTTAAGATAAAAACTAAGTACTACCTAATTAACTCAATGCAACCTACCTCACCCCTAAATGTCAACCCATGTCTACGATTTTAAACAATGCTGTTTGTTGACCAAATTGTATTTTGCTTTTTTTTCTGCTATGTTTCCCACCCCCCTTTTTTTTTCATTTTTTCTTATTTTTTCTCAACACAATTTATACTTTAATCTCAACTAGTATTAAGTTTAGTGTTAGTGTTTTTCCTGCCCGAAACGCTTTGCGTAATAGTGGCTTTAGGCATTGTATGTACTATCTATAAATCCATCAACTTTTGTATCTCACCTTGTATGTATGTACTTACCTGACTAATTATTGTATTTGTATTTGTTTGTATTGTATTGTACTGTATTGTCTTCCGACCTATTCCTTCCCCCCCCCCCGTCCCATCCCTAATTCTCATCCTCATCCCTTCCCAGTGCTATATAGTAGTAATGGCTAGGCGCTTTCCCCTGGTAGTTCCGTTCCCTTCAGACCTATTATTCTCTATCTACTACTACATCTCTCTCTCTCTCTCTCTCTGTTCGTTCGCTTATCTATTCCATTAGACTAGTCAGCAGAACACCGGCTTCGTATATTATAGCGTCAACGTTCGATCCCCGATGATCCACAGCCTAACTCTCCAGTGTTCACAACGTAACTAAATTAGTGTACTAAACTGCCTGAACCTAACCTAACCACGAATAGAAAACCGGACATCACGTCACTCTTGCGAGCCGCTATGGATTTTAGTACACGAGTCTGCGGCCTGAGGGGGATTACTACGCCAACATGCGGTGACGTATTGAAGAGACGTAGAGACTCAAGGGGACGGGTTGTGATCCCAGTGATTGGCTCCCCTCACCCTGGCCTCATACATCTAGAAGTGCCTCACCAGATATACTATATGCCTCACAATTACCGCACCAGACCTCATGCCCTAGCGCCATCCCTGCATCCCTCTACCTCTTTCCCTTACATTTCCCACTTCCCTCCCTCCCCTCACACTCCCTTTCTTCTGCCACCATTCATCCCTCACACTGCCTCCCTCAGAGAGAGAGAGAGAGAGAGAGAGAGAGAGAGAGAGAGAGAGAGAGAGAGAGAGAGAGAGAGAGAGAGGGAGAGAGGGGGGAGGGGGGCAATGCTGAGTATTGTGGTGGGGTAGAAGCACTGGGAAGGTCTTTCAAGCCCCTTCTGGTAGGATGAACCTGCATGCAGGAGAGGGGAAGGTTTATTGACATCCAGGACATTCGTCATCCCGCAAAAAGCTGGTATTATGAGGCCCACGTCAAGCTCTGTGATCCTCCGCCCTTGACCCTACGGTAGGCTAAGTGTGGAATGTTCACCATCTTTCCTTAAAGACCTATTTTCCTTATAGGCAAGGGCGAGGTAAGGTCGAACCGTTCAGGGAGTTTCTTACAGAACTCGTTTTCAAATTGCAGGCGAGGAGTCACAATAACGCGGCTGAAATATGTTCACCAAACCACACACTAGAAGGTGAAGGGACGACGACGTTTCCGTCCGTCCTGGACCATTCACAATCGACTTGAGAATGGTCCAGGACGGCCCGAAACATCGTTTTCTAATTGTTCGACCTATATACATCATTTAAGTTATAAACAACATACTTGAGCGAAAGATACGGTAGGAAGTAGAGAACAGACCCAGTGAAGAGTCGAGGTGCCACAGGTACAATCAGAGAGTACTGGACGAACATGAGGTCTACGGTTACTCAATATTCCCCCAACATGAGCAATATTCCCGGGACAAAAGTGGAAGTGTTCAAGGGAAAATCAGACACATTCCTGCAAGGAAATACCGGACCAACCGGGTTGTAGTGGATATGTGGGCCTGCGGGCCGCTCCAAGCAACAGCCTGTTGGACCAAGCTCTCACAGTTCAAGCCTGGCCCTAGCTTGGGGAGTAAAGGAACTCCCAGAACCTCATCCAGGTATACTCCAGATATTAGGCTAGGTTTATAATACGCTATGTCAGGACGGGTTGTGATGGGTTAGGATAGACTGCGCTGGTTAGTAGCATTATACTATATTAAGTTAGTTTTAGTATAATTCAAAATCCGTTAGCGAACCATCTTTAGTAGGAAAATTTGTATCCAGGTAGTTTTATTTGGTCCAGCTTAGACCAACACAAGTAAAGGGTAGAGAGCACCAAACAATAACCCGAGCCTCTCACCAAGTGTTTTACTGGGTGAAAACAGCGATCACAATGAACT
>WNGS01043440.1:0-11546 GCA_020271785.1 Procambarus virginalis
TCTCGCGTCGTCACAGTAGGCATTTCCCCTTCATTGTGTACTGTCCCTTTGGTCTCCTATCACCTACTCCCATTTCAATACCTTTACATTTGCTCGTGTTGAACTCCAGTAGCCATTTCTCTGACCATCTCTGCAACCTGTTCAAGTCACAACTTGAATAGTAGAGTTTTCGGTTCCTTGTACTCACCTAATTGTGCTTGCGGGGGTTGAGCTCTGGCTCTTTGGTCCTGCCTCTCAGCTGTCAATCAACTGATGTACAGATTTCTGAGCCTACTGGGCTCTATCATATCTACATTTGAAACTGTGTATGGAGTCAGCCTCCACCACATCACTGCCTAATGCATTCCATCTGTTAATTTAACTACTCTGACACTGAAAAAGTTCTTTCTACCGTCCCTGTGGCTCATTTGGGTACTCAGTTTCCACCTGCGTCCCTCTGTTTGCGTACTACTCGTGTTAAACAGTTTATATTTATCTACCCTGTCAATTCCTCTCAGAATTTTGTAGGTAGTGATCATGTCTCCCTTACTCTTCTGTCTTCTAGTGTCGTGAGGTGTATTTCTCGCAGCCTTTCTTCGTAACTCATGCCTTTTAGTTCTGGGACTAGCCTAGTGGCATATCTCTGAACTTTTTCAAGCTTCGCCTTGTGCTTGACAAGGTATGGGCCCCATGTTCGGGCCGCATACTCCAGGATTGGTCTTACATATGTGGTATACAAGGTTCTGAATGATTCCTTACACAGGTTCCTGAAGGCAGTTCTGATGTTAAGCAGCCTCGCATACGCTGCAGATGTTGTTCTTTTGATGTGGGCTTCAGGAGACAGGGTTGGTGTGATATCAACTCTAGATCCTTCTCTCTGTCCGTTTCATGAAGGACTTCATCTCCCATTCTGTATCCTGTGTCTGGCCTCCTGTTTCCACTGCCTACTTTCATTACCTTACATTTACTCGGGTTGAACTTTAGTAGCCATTTGTTGGACTATTCATGCAGTCTGTCTAGGTCATCTTGTAGTCTCATACTGTCTTCCTCCGTCTTAATCCTCCTCATAATTTTTTCATCATCAGCAAACAATGAGAGGAATGATTCTATACCCCTCTGGGAGATCATTTACATATATAAGAAACAGTATGGGTCCAAGGACTAAACCCTGCGGGACTCCACTGGTGACGTCTCGCCAATCTGAGACCTCACCCCGCACAGTGACTCGCTGCCTTCTGTTACTTAGGTACTCCTTTATCCAATGGAGTACCTTCCCTTTCCCTCCAGCCTGCATCTCCAGCTTTCGCACTAGTCTCTGGTGTGGCATTGTGTCAAAGGCTTTCTGGCAATCCAAAAATATGCAGTCTGCCCATCCCTCTCTTTCTTACCTGATATTTGTTGCCTGGCTGGAGAATTCAATTAATCCTGTGAGGCATGACTTGCCATCCCTGAACCCATGTTGGTTTTGTGTCACAAGGTTCCTTCTCTACAGATGTTCCACTAGTTTTTTTCGCATAATTTTCTCCATCAGCTTGCATGGTATGCAAGTTAGGGACACTGGCCTGTAGTTCAGTGGCTCCTGTCTATCCCCCTTCTTGTATAGCGGGGCTACGTTTGCCCCCTTCCAAATTTTTGGCAGTTCACCTGTTATCAGTGATTTGTTATACACCATGGAGAGTGGGAGGCGCAGTGCTTCTGCTCCTTCCTTTAGTATCCATGACGATATTCCATCCGGGCCTATAGCCTTTGTCATATCCAACTCTAGCAAAAGCTTCCTTACATCCACACTGGTAATCTCAAATTCTTCTAGTGGTGCCTGGTTAACTATTACTTCTCTTATCTCTGGAACTTCTCCTTGCTCTAATGTGAAGACTTCCTGGAATTTCATATTGAGTTCCTCGCACACTTCCTTGTCGTTTGTAGTGAATCTGTCTGCCCCTATCCTCAGTTTCAGTACCTGTTCCTTCACTGTTGTATTTCTCCTGATGTGGCTGTGCAGCAATTTGGGTTGAGTCTTAGCCTTGCTTGCTATGTCGTTTTCATATTGCCCTTCTGCCTCTCTTCTCACCCTGACGTATTCATTCCTGGCTCTCTGGAAACCTTCTCTGCTCTCAAGTGTCTTGTTATTTCTATAGTTTCTCCATGCTCTTTTACTTTGCTGCTTAGCTAGCCTACATCTCTGATTACACCATGGGTTTCTCATCTGCATTTAATTTTTTACCTTTTGGGCTGAGATAAACTTTTCTGATGCCTCCTTGCACTTCTGCGTGATGTATTCCATCATGTCTTGGGCCGTCTTTCCCCTTAGCTCTGATTCCCATGTTATATCCGTTAGGAATTTTCTTATCTCCTCGAAATTTCCTTTACGGAATGCTAGCCTTTTGCTTTCAGTTCCCTTTCTCGAGTACTTTAGCCCTTCTTCGCCTAGACACTCAAACGTCAGTACACTGTGATCGTTCATTCCTACTGGGGCTTCGAAGTCAATTTCCCTTATGTCGGAGTCATTCAGAGTGAAGACTAAATCGAGTCTCGCTGGTTCATCGTTTCCCCTCACCCTAGTGGGTTCCCTGACATGTTGGTTTAGAAAGTTTCTTGTCGCCACCTCCACTAGTTTGGCTCTTCATGTATCCTCTCTTCCGTGCGGTTCCTTTTTCTCCCAGTCTATCTTTCGTGAATGACGTCCCTCATTATGTGCAGATGTTATCGATTTCTACAGACAGCAGAGGCTGCCCTCTCAATTATGTTATTAACTGCCATGTTTTTTCTGTCATACTCTTGCCTGGGTCTTCTGTCATTTGGTGGAGGGTTATATATCACTGCTACTACTACTCTAGGTCCTCCCATCGTCATGGTGCCTGTTATGTAGTCTCTAAACCCTTGACAGTCTGGGATAACCATCTCCTTGAAACTCGATTCCTTTCTCATGAGTAGGGCCACGCCGCCTTCTCCCCTACCCTCCTCTTCCCTTATTACAGTGTAATCCTGGGGGAACACTGCATTCGTTTTGATTCCTGAGAGTTTTGTTTCCATGATTCCAATTACATCTGGGTGGAATCCAGTTCTTCTTGTAGTCTGTCCCTAAGTTCACTCGCCTTGCTTGTAATCTCATCTATGTTCGTGTACATCACCTTGAAGCTGACTCTTTTCTGTCCATCCTCAGTTTCTGTTGATTCCACTGGAGAAGATAAACATGGTGGGTCTGGGATGGGGAAGGGGAAAGGAGGGGCCTGGGTTGTGAGGGGAGCTGAGAGTGAGGGAGACCTGGGTTGTGGGGGTTGGAAGGATCTGGTTTGGAGAGGGTAGGGGCGAAGTGATGGCTTGGAGGGGTGGGGGAGAAGGGAGGGCTTGGGGGGAGATGGGGAGAAGAGGGGTGGTTTGGGGGGGATGAAGGGCTTGGAGGGGGAGGAGAAAGGAGAGCTTGGGGGAGAGGGGGTGGAAAGAGGGCTTGTGGGAGCAGGAGAGGAGGGAGGGCTGGAGGGGGGAGAAGGGAGGGCTTAGGTGGTGGGGGAGGAGGGTGGGGGATGAGGGTGGGGGAGAAGGAAGGGCTTAGGGTGGTGGAGGAGTGTAGGGGCTGGGGCAGGTAGCTTCTATTGGGTGGGAGATGGGTGTGATCCTCCTCCCACTGGGGCTGTTGAACTGCCTATGAAGGGTTTCTACAGGCAGTTCAACCATACGATCCCTTCTGGGATCATATGGTTTTGGGCTGTGGTTCCCTGATTCCTTTCCCTCTCCTTGCACTCCTTCCTCGCTGCTGCTGCCCTCCATCTCTCCTCCCTGGTCATATCCCTCTGCAGGAATACCTTTTTGAACTTTAGTACATTGAGTAGGCTGCTCTTCTTTGCTAAAATTTCCTCTTTTGTGTCCATTTTTAAAACTACTTTTATCAATCAATCTTTGTCCTTGTTGTACCAGCCAAGCCTGAAAACCTTTTCTATATTCAGTTCTTCCCCTCCATCTGTACACCTTCAAGGATCTCTTTGACTGTGGTTTTATCCATATCTCTCCTCTCCCTTGGAGTGGCCCGTATTTGCTCCTTAATACCTACTACGACTAATGCTCTTTTCCTCTTTATCAGTCGGCTAGTGCATCTTGCTGCTTCCTGAGAAGTAGCAACATTCATGGCAATTTCCTGTACTGCAGAGACAACTTCCGGGGTCCTTCTAAGTATGTCTGCAAATGAGGGTTGTATTGTAGAAGTCCCTTCATAGATACATTACCATCTTCCTGAGGGCTGGATCATGTCTGATATTGGGGATTCTCTTTCAGGATTTTAATCTCCTCCCGTGCCTCAATCAGTTCATCCTGCAGGTTGGCTACCTTTTCCCCCATTACCTGTAGTTCCACCCTGATTTCTCTCAACATTTGGAAGAGTGCATCCTCAAGCGAGACATCTTGTCCTCCTCCTCCCTCTGTGTTACGTCTGCTCCCTACCATGTTTGTTTCCAATTCCAGTTCTCCAATCCAATGTGTGTGTGTGTGTGTGTGTGTGTGTGTGTGTGTGTGTGTGTGTGTGTGTGTGTGTGTGTGTGTGTGTGTGTGTATTCACCTAGTTGGGCATGCGGGGGTTGAGGTCTGCCCTTTCGACTCGCCTCTCAACTGTCAATCAATTGTTTCCACTACTACTATTTTTTTTCACACCACACACACACACACACACACACACACACACACACACACACACACACGCACACGCGCACGCACACGCACACGCACACACACGCACACACACGCACACACGCACACACACACCACGAAGCAACCCGTGACAGCTCTCTAATTCCCAGGTACCTATTTACTGCTAGGTAACAGAGGCATAGGGTGAATGAAACTCTGCCCATCGTTTCTCGCCGGCTCCCCGGATCGAACCCGGGACCACAGGATCACGTGTCAAGCGTGCTGTCCGCTCGGCCACCGGCTCCCCTATGTACTCACCTATTCACCTACTTGTGCTTGCGAGGGTTGAGCTTTGGCTCTTTGGTCGCGCCAAAGGTCCCTTTTGGCAAAGGTCCGCCAAAGAGACCCAAAGGTCTCTTTGGTTCCTATGTGTGTGTGTGTGCGTGTGCGCATGTGTGTGTGCGTGTGCGTGCGTGTGCGAGTGCGTGTGTGCGTGCGTGTGCGTGCGCGCGTGCGTGCGTGCGAGCATGCGTGTGTGTGTTTGTGTGTCCGCGTGTCTCTCTGCGTGTGTACTCACCTAGTTGTACTCACCTACTTGTGTTTGCGGGGCTTGAACTCTGGCTCTTTGGTCCAGCCTCTCAACCGTCAATCAGCAGGTGTGTGTCTGCGTGCGTCTGCGTGTGTGTGTGTGTGTCCGCGTGTGTGTGTGTGTGTGTGTGTGTCCGCGTGTGTGTGTGTGTGTCCGCGTGTGTGTGTGTGTGTCCGCGTGTGTGTGTGTCTGCGTGCGTGCGTGTGTGTGTGTGTGTGTCTGCGTGCGTGCGTGCGTGTGTGTGTGTGTGTGTGTGTGTGTGTGTGTGTGGGTGGAAAAAACTGTTGATTGACAGTTGAGAGGCGGGCCGAAAGAGCAAAGCTCAACCCCCACAAGCACAACTGGGTGAATACACACACACACACACACACACACACACACACACACACACACACACACACACACACACACACACACACATCCAGTTTCAAATGAAGATTTGATACAGCCCAATAGGCTCCAGAATCTGTAAACCAGTTGCTTGACAGTTGAGAGGCTGGACCAAAGAGCCAAAGCACAACTAGGTGAGTACACCCTGCCAACTGAACACACACACACACAGAAGTCTTCACAATAGAGGACCGAGAACTGACTGAACCAAGCGGAACTAGTGGCATTGTGGGATTACCAGAGACGATGGAAACATTTGATTGTGTTGGACACGACAAAGACAATAGAAGCACACAAGATATCTCCCTGGGTTCTGAGAAAAGGAGCTGAAGTCCTGTGTTGGCCACTTACTAAGATATACATCAAGTCATTGGACACAATTGAACTATCACAAGCTGTAAGACAGCTAATGATATATACAAAAAAATCAGATATACAAATATAAACAGATAAAAAAAACATGATAGATATACAGGTATGCAGTTATATCTGCATACCTTTATCTAAAGATGATAGATAAAGGTATGCAGATATAACTGCACACCTTTAATGAATTTTAGGCCGAATTAGTGCAACGATTATTAACGAGCGTATAAGCACTGGAGGGACAAGGGCCTTTGCAACAAAACATTAGCCTGGGGCACAGAAACGGTCAATCCTGATTAGCAGACTAGCAAAAACGGGCCAAATAATCGGACATGACAGTCTCATAATCCACCCTCTCATTCCCCTGGCTTATGATATGTATGATTTATTGTGTTTATCAATCATCAGAACGTCTGACATAATTATTCGCTGAACTTTAACATGTCGTTTTTCCTTCTGTGATCAGATATGATTGTCTTGTATACTGCATTTGGTAAAGTTCTCCCTTTCCTACCATACCTGTCTGAAATGTATCACTTACCAAACATGAATTGTTTTTCCTGCCACGCTGTAAAAGACGTTATTCATATCGACTTGTAATTTATCAGTCTTTTACTTTCGTGATGATTTTGTATCGTCTGGAAAGGGCGACACACAATTGCGACTTGTATTTATGTCTGTAGTTGATTTGAAAATGAGAAAGGGACCTGAGGATGGTTCTGGCACCACTGGGGCAGTGGTGCCAGAACCACCACCGCCTTGCGGTACACAGCTGTTCACTGTGATTGACCTTGATTCAGTTTGACAGGAATGTCTATCCATACTTTATTATTCGTATGGACCTTATTTGATGGGCTCCGTGGCCACGTTGATCAAATGTGTGTCTGAACTTTGTGTAAACAACATCTGCATTTTGTTTGTTCATCTAATGCTTGTGTGATTTCGTCGAGGTGGTTGACTAATTGCGAAAGACATGATCTTCTTGCTCTAAATCTATGTTGACCTTAGTTGTTAAGTTCACTGTTCTCTATATAACTGGAGAGTTCACTTCTAAATTACTCAAAAACTCTAATTATGTGTGATATTAGTGCTTTGTGATGGGGCTATTACCTGCAAGTACTGTATAATCAGGCAGAGGGCGTGCAGGGAGCGTGGCAGGTGGCGTGACAGGTGGCGTGGCAGGTGGCGAGGTGGGGGCTTGGCAGGGAACGTGGAGGGGGCGTGGAAGGGGGTTTGGCAGGGGCGTGCCGGGGAGTGTGGCAGGGGGCGTGGCAGGGAGGCGTTTCAGGTGGCGTGCCATGGAGTGTGGCAGGGGGCGTGGCAGAGGATGTGGCAGGTGACGTACAAGGGAACGTGGCGGGGGGCATGCCAGGGAGCGTGGTAGGGGGGGCATGCCAGGAGCGTGGCAGGGGGGCGTGGCAGGGGGGGCGTGGCAGGGGGGCATGCCAGGGGGCGTGGTAGGGGGGCATGCCAGGGAGCGTGGCAGGGGGCCATGCCAGGGGGCGTGGCAGGGGGGCATGCTAGGGGCGTGGCAGAGGGGGCATGCCAGGGGCGTGGCAGGGGTGGCATGCTAGGGGGCGTGGCAAGGGGTGCATGCCAGGGGGCGTGGCAGGGGGGCATGCCAGGGGGCGTGGCAGAGGGGGCATGCCAGGGAGCGTGGCAGAGGGGGCATGCCAGGGGGCGTGGCAGGGGGGGCATGCCAGGGGGCGTGGCAGAGGGGGCATGCTAGGGGGCGTGGCAGAGGGGGCATGCTAGGGGGCGTGGCAGGGGGGGCATGCCAGGGGGCGTGGCGGGGGGGCATGCCAGGGGGCGTGGCAGAGGGGGCATGCTAGGGGGCGTGGCAGGGGGGGCATGCCAGGGGCGTGGCAGGGGGGCATGCCAGGGGGCGTGGCAGAGGGGGCATGCTAGGGGGCGTGGCAGGGGGGGCATGCTAGGGGGCGTGGCAGGGGGGCATGCTAGGGGGCGTGGCAGGGGGGGCATGCTAGGGGGCGTGGCAGGGGGGGCATGCTAGGGGGCGTGGCAGGGGGGCATGCCAGGGGGCGTGGCAGGGGGGCATGCCAGGGGGCGTGGCAGAGGGGGCATGCTAGGGGGCGTGGCAGGGGGGCATGCTAGGGGGCGTGGCAGAGGGGGCATGCTAGGGGGCGTGGCAGGGGGGGCATGCCAGGGGCGTGGCAGGGGGGGCATGCCAGGGGGCGTGGCAGAGGGGGCATGCTAGGGGGCGTGGCAGGGGGGGCATGCCAGGGGGCGTGGCAGGGGGGGCATGCCAGGGGCGTGGCAGAGGGGCATGCCAGGGGGCGTGGCAGGGGGGGCATGCCAGGGGCGTGGCAGGGGGGCATGCCAGGGGGCGTGGCAGGGGGGGCATGCCAGGGGGCGTGGCAGGGGGGGGCATGCCAGGGGGCGTGGCAGAGGGGGCAAGCCAAGGGGCGTGGCAGGGGGGCATGCCAGGGGGCGTGGCAGGGGGGGCATGCCAGGGGCGTGGCAGAGGGGGCATGCCAGGGGGCGTGGCAGGGGGGGGGGCATGCCAGGGGGCGTGGCAGAGGGGCATGCCAGGGGGCGTGGCAGGGGGGGCATGCCAGGGGGCGTGGCAGGGGGGCATGCCAGGGGCTGGCAGGGGGGGCATGCGAGGGAGCGTGGCAGTGGGCGTGACTCATCAATCACTTGTGTTGTCCCGTCTTGAGTACTGCTCAGTACTCACTTCCCCTTCAGGGCAGGGGAAAGGTCTTTATCAGACCTCATCTTAGATTATTACATAAGCAATTTCATCTATCCTTCACACCTTATAGTTACAATGTCAGCTGGAGTGCCGGACCAAACGGGCTGTGGTGGGTATGTGGGCCTGCGGGCCGCTCCAAGCAACAGCCTAGTGGACCAAACTCTCACAAGTCAAGCCTGGCCTCGGGCCGGGCTTGGGGGAGTAAAAGAACTCCCAGAACCCCATCAAGCAGGCATCAAGCAGGGAGCGTGGCAGGTGGCGTGCCAGGGAGCGTGCCAGGGAGCGTGGCAGGGGGCGTGGCAGGGGTGAGGCAGTGGGCGTGGCAGTGGGCGTGGCAGTGGGCGTGGCAGGGAGCGTGCCAGGGGACGTGGCAGTGTAACAAATTAAAGCTTGTTTGTAGAAATTATAGATCTCAATTCTAGGGATTGGATGAGACGACATGATCCAAACTCAGAGTCACAGGGCACCCGTTACCTGAGAAGCTCCAGAGATCAATGGGATTAGCTTTAGGCTGAAACATAATGGCAGGCTCTCTGTATCAATGCAACAAGTAATGAATATTTTCAGCAATCACAGTAAATACAGTAATAAGCAATTCGGGTTCAAGGTCTTGAGTTAGGTCAACATGTATGTTAAGTTACATGTATGTAGAGTAGGAAGATCAGTGTCAGTTACGGGCACAAAGTAACGTCAGTAGGGAGGGTACTAGTTCGTCGAGCGGAGTACCGACCCCGACCTGGGTCAAGGGTAAGGCGTCTGACATACCACTTCCCATATTTAGTAATTCATAATGTACAAATTCAGACCACTAGCCAATATGTTAACTGGATATAGCTTTTGCTAAGATGTCTAATTTATTTACCACCAGTTTTAATAATAGCTCAACCACCTGGTTTGGCTAGTAAATTAAGATTAGTTTTGTTAAACCCTGCTAGGTAATGGAAAGTCAGGCGGAGGGATGTCACCTCTCCTCAGCCTGTGGACAGGCAGAGTAGAGTCAGTGTGGGTTCAGGAGCAGCTCTGGGGGGTCACCATCGGTCCTTCCCAAAGAACCAGAACACCATCGGCTGGTGTCTAAGAGTACGGTAGAGTGCTAAGAGATTTTGTACCAATAAATAATTTCATGTCCGCCTCTTTTAGGAAATCTTTCAGTTTAGGCAGTGTTAAATTGGGGAGTGACTCTTATTATCTACCTTTTGCAGCTTTGCATAAATAAATTTGGATTAAGATTTTTCGTTTGTAATTTTGAGTATTTCTATGAATATTATATGTGATTATCTTTGCCATTTGGTCTCCACGAATCTGTTGTATTGGGGGCTAAGTTGATACTCAGATAAACAAGCAAGGCCTTCTCTGTTTAATATCTGATATATCCCCTTGTTTTCAAGTAATTCCCACACTTAACGTAAATTCATCGCCCCCTTTTCCAGTAATTGAGGATTAAGCCCCAAGGAATTAATGAGTAATTGATTGGCCCAAACCCCGATTAATTATTATGCAAGTTTTGCGTTTATAGTGGTTTGGTGGTGGCAGCAGAGAAAGGTTTGGTGGTGGCAGCAGAGAAAGGTTTGGTGGTGGCAGCAGAGAAAGGTTTGGTGGTGGCAGCAGAGAAAGGTTTGGTGGTGGCAGCAGAGAAAGGTTTGGTGGTGGCAGCAAAGAAAGGTTTGGTGGTGGCAGCAGAGAAAGGTTTGGTGGTGGCAGCAAAGAAAGGTTTGGTGGTGGCAGCAGAGAAGGTTTGGTGGTGGCAGCAAAGAAAGGTTTGGTGGTGGCAGCAGAGAAAGGTTTGGTGGTGGCAGCAAAGAAAGGTTTGGTGGTGGCAGCAGAGAAGGTTGGTGGTGGCAGCAAAGAAAGGTTTGGTGGTGGCAGCAGAGAAAGGTTTGGTGGTGGCAGCAGAGAAAGGTTTGGTGGTGGCAGCAGAGAAAGGTTTGGTGGTGGCAGCAGAGAAAGGTTTGGTGGTGGCAGCAAAGAAAGGTTTGGTGGTGGCAGCAAAGAAAGGTTTGGTGGTGGCAGCAAAGAAAGTTTGGTGGTGGCAGCAAAGAAAGGTTTGGTGGTGGCAGCAGAGAAAGGTTTGGTGGTGGCAGCAAAGAAAGTTTGGTGGTGGCAGCAAAGAAAGGTTTGGTGGTGGCAGCAAAGAAAGGTTTGGTGGTGGCAGCAAAGAAAGGTTTGGTGGTGGCAGCAGAGAAAGGTTTGGTGGTGGCAGCAGAGAAAGGTTTGGTGGTGGCAGCAGAGAAAGGTTTGGTGGTGGCAGCAAAGAAAAGTTTGGTGGTGGCAGCAAAGAAAGGTTTGGTGGTGGCAGCAGAGAAAGGTTTGGTGGTGGCAGCAAAGAAAGGTTTGGTGGTGGCAGCAAAGAAAGGTTTGGTGGTGGCAGCAAAGAAAGGTTTGGTGGTGGCAGCAGAGAAAGTTTGGTGGTGGCAGCAAAGAAAGGTTTGGTGGTGGCAGCAAAGAAAGGTTTGGTGGTGGCTGCAGAGAAAGGTTTGGTGGTGGCAGCAAAGAAAGGTTTGGTGGTGGCTGCAGAGAAAGGTTTAGTGGTGGCAGCAAAGAAAGGTTTGGTGGTGGCAGCAAAGAAAGGTTTGGTGGTGGCAGCAAAGAAAGGTTTGGTGGTGGCAACAAAGAAAGGTTTGGTGGTGGCAGCAGAGAAAGGTTGGTGGTGGCAGCAAAGAAAGGTTTGGTGGTGGCAGCAAAGAAAGGTTTGGTGGTGGCAGCAGAGAAAGTTTTGGTGGTGGCAGCAGAGAAAGGTTTGGTGGTGGCAGCAAGAAAGGTTTGGTGGTGGCAGCAGAGAAAGGTTTGGTGGTGGCAGCAAAGAAAGGTTTGGTGGTGGCAGCAAAGAAAGGTTTGGTGGTGGCAGCAAAGAAAGGTTTGGTGGTGGCAGCAGAAAGGTTTGGTGGTGGCAGCAAA
>WNGS01043452.1:0-18360 GCA_020271785.1 Procambarus virginalis
TGGTGGCCCTCAGGGCTTCCTGTCCCCGTCGAGGCCACTAGAGGTGGTGGCCCTCAGGGCTTCCTGTCCCCTTCGAGGCCACTAGTGGTGGTGGCCCTCAGGGCTCCTGTCCCCGTCGAGGCCACTAGAGGTGGTGGCCCTCAGGCTTCCTGTCCCCGTCGAGGCCACTAGTGGTGGTGGCCCTCAGGGCTTCCTGTCCCCGTCGAAGCCACTAGTGGTGGTGGCCCTCAGGGCTTCCTGTCCCCGTCGAGGCCACTAGTGGTGGTGGCCCTCAGGGCTTCCTGTCCCCGTCGAGGCCACTAGAGGTGGTGGCCCTCAGGGCTTCCTGTCCCCGTCGAGGCCACTAGAGGTGGTGGCCCTCAGGGCTTCCTGTCCCCGTCGAGGCCACTAGAGGTGGTGGCCCTCAGGGCTTCCTGTCCCCGTCGAGGCCACTAGTGGTGGTGGCCCTCAGGGCTTCCTGTCCCCGTCGAGGCCACTAGAGGTGGTGGCCCTCAGGGCTTCCTGTCCCCGTCGAGGCCACTAGAGGTGGTGGCCCTCAGGGCTTCCTGTCCCCGTCGAGGCCACTAGTGGTGGTGGCCCTCAGGGCTTCCTGTCCCCGTCGAGGCCACTAGAGGTGGTGGCCCTCAGGCTTCCTGTTCACGTCGAGGCCACTAGAGGTGGTGGCCCTCAGGGCTTCCTGTCCCCGTCGAGGCCACTAGAGGTGGTGGCCCTCAGGCTTCCTGTCCCCGTCGAGGCCACTAGAGGTGGTGGCCCTCAGGGCTTCCTGTCCCCGTCGAGGCCACTAGAGGTGGTGGCCCTCAGGGCTTCCGGTCCCCGTCGAGGCCACTAGAGGTGGTGGCCCTCAGGGCTTCCTGTCCCCGTCGAGGCCACTAGAAGTGGTGGCCCTCAGGGCTTCCTGTCCCCGTCGAGGCCACTAGAGGTGGTGGCCCTCAGGGCTTCCTGTCCCCGTCGAGGCCACTAGTGGTGGTGGCCCTCAGGGCTTCCTGTCCCCGTCGAGGCCACTAGATGTGGTGGCCCTCAGGGCTTCCTGTCCCCGTCGAGGCCACTAGAGGTGGTGGCCCTCAGGGCTTCCTGTCCCCGTCGAGGCCACTAGTGGTGGTGGCCCTCAGGGCTTCCTGTCCCCGTCGAGGCCACTAGTGGTGGTGGCCCTCAGGCTTCCTGTCCCCGTCGAGGCCACTAGAGGTGGTGGCCCTCAGGGCTTCCTGTCACCGTCGATGCCACTAGTGGTGGTGGCCCTCAGGGCTTCCTGTCCCCGTCGAGGCCACTAATGGTGGTGGCCCTCAGGGCTTCCTGTCCCCGTCGAGGCCACTAGAGGTGGTGGCCCTCAGGGCTTCCTGTCACCGTCGAGGCCACTAGTGGTGGTGGCCCTCAGGGCTTCCTGTCCCCGTCGAGGCCACTAGTGGTGGTGGCCCTCAGGGCTTCCTGTCCCCGTCGAGGCCACTAGAGGTTGTGGCCCTCAGGGCTTCCTGTCACCGTCGAGGCCACTAGTGGTGGTGGCCCTCAGGGCTTCCTGTCCCCGTCGAGGCCACTAGTGGTGGTGGCCCTCAGGGCTTCCTGTATCCGTCGAGGCCACTAGTGGTGGTGGCCCTCAGGGCTTCCTGTCCCCGTCGAGGCCACTAGTGGTGGTGGCCCTCAGGGCTTCCTGTCCCCGTCGAGGCCACTAGAGGTGGTGGCCCTCAGGGCTTCCTGTCCCCGTCGAGGCCACTAGAGGTGGTGGCCCTCAGGGCATCCTGTCCCCGTCGAGGCCACTAAAGGTGGTGGCCCTCAGGGCTTCCTGTCCCCGTCGAGGCCACTAGAGGTGGTGGCCCTCAGGGCTTCCTGTCCCCGTCGAGGCCACTAGTGGTGGTGGCCCTCAGGGCTTCCTGTCCCCGTCGAGGCCACTAGAGGTGGTGGCCCTCAGGGCTTCCTGTCCCCGTCGAGGCCACTAGAGGTGGTGGCCCTCAGGGCTTCCTGTCCCCGTCGAGGCCACTAGTGGTGGTGGCCCTCAGGGCTTCCTGTCCCCGTCGAGGCCACTAGAGGTGGTGGCCCTCAGGGCTTCCTGTTCACGTCGAGGCCACTAGAGGTGGTGGCCCTCAGGGCTTCCTGTCCCCGTCGAGGCCACTAGAGGTGGTGGCCCTCAGGGCTTCCTGTCCCCGTCGAGGCCACTAGAGGTGGTGGCCCTCAGGGCTTCCTGTCCCCGTCGAGGCCACTAGAGGTGGTGGCCCTCAGGGCTTCCTGTCCCCGTCGAGGCCACTATAGGTGGTGGCCCTCAGGGCTTCCTGTCCCCGTCGAGGCCACTAGAAGTGGTGGCCCTCAGGGCTTCCTGTCCCCGTCGAGGCCACTAGAGGTGGTGGCCCTCAGGGCTTCCTGTCCCCGTCGAGGCCACTAGTGGTGGTGGCCCTCAGGGCTTCCTGTCCCCGTCGAGGCCACTAGATGTGGTGGCCCTCAGGGCTTCCTGTCCCCGTCGATACCACTAGAGGTGGTGGCCCTCAGGGCTTCCTGTCCCCGTCGAGGCCACTAGTGGTGGTGGCCCTCAGGGCTTCCTGTCCCCGTCGAGGCCACTAGTTGTGGTGGCGCTCAGGGCTTCCTGTCCCCGTCGAGGCCACTAGAGGTGGTGGCCCTCAGGGCTTCCTGTCCCCGTCGAGGCCACTAGAGGTGGTGGCCCTCAGGGCTTCCTGTCCCCGTCGAGGCCACTAGTGGTGGTGGCCCTCAGGGCGTCCTGTCCCCGTCGAGGCCACTAGAGGTGGTGGCCCTCAGGGCTTCCTGTCCCCGTCGAGGCCACTAGAGGTGGTGGCCCTCAGGGCTTCCTGTCCCCGTCGAGGCCACTAGAGGTGGTGGCCCTCAGGGCTTCCTGTCCCCGTCGAGGCCACTAGAGGTGGTGGCCCTCAGGGCTTCCTGTCCCCCGACACAATGAATTATTATGAATTAAAACGTATAAATAAATAAATAAATAAATATAAATAAATAAATAAAAATAAATAAATAAATATAAATAAATGAATAAATAAATATCTCTTTGATATCCCCAGAGTCAAACTAATCTGTGTAAACACTCTATGCAAATAAAGAGACCCAGTCTATGGAACTCACTCCCTAGTGAATTGAAAAGCTGTCCAACTTTTGTAATAATGTTAGCAGACTTCTAGATGTTACCACTGCTATCTTCTTCTTATCTTGAGATGATTTCGGGGCTTTAGTATCCCCGCGGCCCGGTCCTCGACCAGGCCTCCACCCCCAGGAAGCAGCCCGTGAAAGCTGACTAATACCCAGGTACCTATTTTACTGCTAGGTAACAGGGGCATAGGGTGAAAGAAACTCTGCCCACTGTTTCTCGCCGGCGCCTGGGATCGAACCCAGGACCACAGGATCACAAGTCCAGTGTGCTGTCCGCTCGGCCGACCAGGGATACTGTTATCTATAGCACAGCGGTCTACGTCCTCGGCACATAATCGTGGGACCAGGGCCAAATCAAAGCCAAACTTGCCTAGTAATCGACAGCAGTGTCATAAGAAATATCACAACCTTTTCAGTTTTCCACTGTTAGATTGCTGGTTTCTGAAGGTTTATGTAAACTCAGAAATCTTATGACTACAGAGAACAGTTGGTAGCAAGATAACACAGTCGTTTCATCTCCAACTAACTCCTATCTAATGACTAAGTTAGGTCAGGACTGAGTTGGAAGTGTGGCCACTCCTGCTACACAGGTCAAATAATATGGAAGATGGTTCACATAGGAGCTGTCAAACCTACTCAACCCAGTGTGGCAAAGTAATTACCAAAGGCACGTCTACAAAGCAAGTACATTTACGTACAAAACAATCCGAGCATTTCATGCCTGCCGTCGTAATTAACACACACATACACTGGTTTGTCATGTATACTAACTGGAGAGTGAAACCAAGTATGCACAGTAAACAAAGAGAACAGTAAGGTCATTAAAATCTTTCGTCTAGCGACTTGCCTTTTTTCCCCACTTTACACAATGCGCGTGTAAACACAATCTATGACGATCTTGGAGAACACGGGAACTATTTTTTGCTCATTGCTCTACTGCAGAAAAACACTCATAGTAACTGGCACCTTTTAAGCGCTTGCAGCAGTGACTAGAGTAAGAAAAGACACAGCACCACTTGTAACCAAGGTGTCACTGCTGATCTATACAATCGACTTTGCAATGGCTCCAAGAATACACAACATACAATTCAAGTAATGATTTAAACCACACACACACACACACACACTGATAAAATGGACAAAAAGTTCATTTGATTCACTAACCAGAAAAAAGCCTTCACATTACCTTCACGCCAGCCAGTCACTCCCTAACTCTGCATAAGGTAAATTGAGACAGAAACTCAGTTTGAAATGATAGAAATCATGTCAGAAGGGAGTGTGTTAACCTACAGGTTGCAATATGAACTACAGGGACGCCAGCCTCCGGCACCAGGGGCAGACTCCACGTAGAATTTCTACAAAGCCATCTGAAGCTCTCCAGCATCCAAGCTGGCAAGTGATATTCCATACTCTACTCACTCAGCCAATGAGTGCTTCGTGGAGTACATAATATGGCTAAATTACGTGACGACGGACATAGCTTCCATCCAAAAAAATTGGGTCCAACTCTGGCACCAAAGCCATGCTAATCCTGGGATATTTTCTCTCGCTGTCTAATGCACACTTTTAACTTATCTCTTCACAAACATTCGTCGGGCCATAGACTGGCCAGAAACGTAACCAAATATGTTATTTGATACTAATTAAACGCTGTACCACACCAACTATTTCAAAACTGAAGAGCAAACTGCAGTCTCCCCTACATTACACCCTATTTCTGCCCACTACCTACACTACAAATCAAACTTGGCCCCACTCACAACATACTGCTAGGCTTGGGCTCGGCTACAAGTACCTCTGGGAGTTTGTAACATCTGCTGATATAGATTTGACTAAATGTAAACTCTGTCAGCAGAACTATTCGCATACTTAGCGTCATTATATAATGGAATGTGAAAAAATCGCGGAATTTAGAGATAACACCATCAACAGTGTCCAAGAAATGTGTAATACTTCATTCACAATGATGTGCTGCCCGAAATCTTAGCGAAGTATTCAAAATTTGCTTACTGTAGGTAATGCATGCACATGACTGTAAAGCTGCCGCCCAGTTGGGTGGGTGTGGATCACATGACTGTAAAGCTGCCGCCCAGTTGGGTGGGTGTGGAGCACATGACTGTAAAGCTGCCGCCCAGTTGGGTGGGTGTGGAGCACATGACTGTAAAGCTGCCGCCCAGTTGGGTGGGTGTGGAGCACATGACTGTAAAGCTGCCGCCCAGTTGGGTGGGTGTGGAGCACATGACTGTAGAGCTGCCGCCCAGTTGGGTGGGTGTGGAGCACATGACTGTAAAGCTGCCGCCCAGTTGGGTGGGTGTGGAGCACATGACTGTAAAGCTGCCGCCCAGTTGGGTGGGTGTGGAGCACATGACTGTAGAGCTGCCGCCCAGTTGGGTGGGTGTGGAGCACATGACTGTAAAGCTGCCGCCTGTCATGTTCACAGAAAATGGTACCATCCGTTTTCTATGTGCGGCGGCTGGACGCCACTAGAGAAGGTAACAACAGCATACAGGACGCTACCAGCTTGGGAGCTACTCTATCATGTAATTATTTAAGTATTAAAGTCAGTAACCAGGAATGACTTTACATCAACCTTACAACCAAGACTATCTCAGCTATACACAGACACCACACTGGCGACGACGATGAACTGGGAACGCAGGTATTTTGTTCAACAAAACACAAGGAAGGAGCATGCTGATTCGCCTAGAGGAGGAAGGAGAAGCTGTCTGTGAGCACCATACCCGATGCTGTATGCAACCCCATGCTGTGTGCTGACTGTTGCTGTGTGCTGATCGTTGCTGTGTGCTGGCCGTTGCTGTGTGCTGGCCAATGCTGTGTGCTACCCAAGCTGTGCTGAGTGTTGCTGTGAGAGGAATCTGCCGACGCTGTGTATGAAACGACGCTTTGATGCAGTGTACAAAACCTGATGTTTTGGTTACGAAACGACGCTCCGTGCTACAAAATTCTTCACGCTGTGAACCTACTGCTGCCTACTGCTGCCAACTGCTGCCAACTGCTGCCAACTGCTGCCAACTGCTGCCAATTGCTGTACCAACTGCTGCCTACTGCTGCCAATTGCTGTACCAACTGCTAACAACTGCTGTGTTGCTGTGAGTAGGAACAACACATGTACACAAGGGCTAGGTAAGAAGTCAGTTGCTGCTGTGTTGTGCACTGTTGTGAACTTTTGCATTAAAATGCTTGTGTGCTTTGCAAAATTAAAGTAATTACAGTGAATTCTTAAATAACATATACAGTGCAGTAAGTGTTATATATTCTGAGGAACATTTTAAGTGATAAGTTTAAATTTATTCAGTAAAAATGGCAAATATACCTCAGTTTCCTGCATTTGATCCTGACTGTGACCAGACAAACCTGTCACAGAGGTGGGTCAAATGGCTTAAAAGGTTTGAAAATTTGTTGATAGTTTCTGACATCAAAAGTGCTGAAAGAAAGCGTGCCTTTCTGCTTCATTATGTAGGTGATAGAGTTTGTGATATCTTTGATACACTGAAAGATACTGGTGGTGCCAAAAATTATGACACTGCCAAGGCCAAATTAACTGAGCATTTCAAACCAAGGCAAAATACTGCTATGGAAATTATGCATTTCAGGAGAGCAAGACAACTCTCTAATGAAACTGTTGATCAATACCATACACGTCTGCAGGGTTTAGCAACCCATTGTGAGTTTGCTGATGTTGACAAAGAAATCAAACAGCAAATAATTGAAACATGCACATCTACACGTCTTCGTCGAAGAGCTCTAGAACTTGTTGATGATGAAAGTTCTCTTACCAAGATACTGGATATGGCTCGTCGAATGGAAGATGCTGCACGTGATGCTCGTGTCATGGAGTGCAGTGCCAACAACGGTTCTGCCACTGTTACTAACAGTCATGAAGTATGTAAGGTTCAGGGAGTACACCATGATCGTAGAAGATATCATGCCAAACCTAACATTAAATTGAGCCGAGAACCACATCACAACTGGAGTCATGGAACAAGACTCAAGCAGTCACAACGACTCACATCAAGGTTGTCAATAAANTGTGGCCCTCAGGGCTTCCTGTCCCCGTCGAGGCCACTAGTGGTGGGGCCCTCAGGGCTTCCTGTCCCCGTCGAGGCCACTAGTGGTGGTGGCCCTCAGGGCTTCCTGTCCCCGTCGAGGCCACTAGAGGTGGTGGCCTCAGGGCTTCCTGTCCCCGTCGAGGCCACTAGGGTGGTGGCCCTCAGGGCTTCCTGTCCCGTCGAGGCCACTAGTGGTGGTGGCCTCAGGGCTTCCTGTCCCCGTCGAGGCCACTAGTGGTGGTGGCCCTCAGGGTCCTTGTCCCCGTCGAGGCCACTAGTGGGGTGGCCCTCAGGGCTTCCTGTCCCCGTCGAGGCACTAGTGGTGGTGGCCCTCAGGGCTTCCTGTCCCCGTCGAGGCCACTAGAGGTGGTGGCCCTCAGGGCTTCCTGTCCCAGTCGAGGCCACTAGAGGTGGTGGCCCTCAGGGCTTCCTGTCCCCGTCGAGGCCACTAGAGGTGGTGGCCCTCAGGGCTTCCTGTCCCCGTCGAGGCCACTAGAGGTGGTGGCCCTCAGGGCTTCCTGCCCCGTCGAGGCCACTAGTGGTGGTGGGCCCTCAGGGCTTCCTGTCCCCGTCGAGGCCACTAGTGGTGGTGGCCCCCAGGGATCCTGTCCCCGTCGAGGCCACTAGAGGTGGGGGCCCTCAGGGCTTCCTGTCCCGTCGAGGCCACTAGAGGTGGTGGCCCTCAGGGCTTCCTGTCCCCGTCGAGGCCACTAGTGGTGGTGGCCCTCAGGGCTTCCTGTCCCCGTCGAGGAGGCCACTGTGGTGGTGGCCCTCAGGGCTTCCTGTCCCCGTCGAGGCCACTAGTGGGTGGCCCTCAGGGCTTCCTGTCCCCGTCGAGGCCACTAGAGTGGTGGCCCTCAGGGCTTCGTCCCCGTCGAGGCCACTAGAGGTGGTGGCCCTCAGGCTTCCTGTCCCCGTCGAGGCCACTAGAGGTGGTGGCCCTCAGGGCTTCCTGTCCCCGTCGAGGCCACTAGAGTGGTGGCCCTCAGGTCTTCCTGTCCCCGTCGAGGCCACTAGTGGTGGTGGCCCTCAGGGCTTCCTGTCCCCGTCGAGGCCACTAGTGGTGGTGGCCCTCAGGGCTTCCTGTCCCCGTCGAGGCCACTAGAGGTGGGGCCCTCAGGGCTTCCTGTCCCCGTCGAGGCCACTAGTGGTGGTGGCCCTCAGGGCTTCCTGTCCCCGTCGAGGCCACTAGAGGTGGTGGCCCTCAGGGCTTCCTGTCCCCGTCGAGGCACTAGAGGTGGTGGCCCTCAGGGCTTCCTGTCCCCGTCGAGGCCACTAGAGGTGGTGGCCCTCAGGGCTTCCTGTCCCCGTCGAGGCCACTAGTGGTGGTGGCCCTCAGGGCTTCCTGTCCCCGTCGAGGCCACTAGAGGTGGTGGCCCTCAGGGCTTCCTGTCCCCGTCGAGGCCACTAGAGGTGGTGGCCCTCAGGGCTCCTGTCCCCGTCGAGGCCACTAGTGGTGGTGGCCCTCAGGGCTTCTGTCCCCGTCGAGGCCACTAGAGGTGGTGGCCCCAGGGCTTCCTGTCCCCGTCGAGGCCACTAGAGGTGGTGGCCCTCAGGGCTTCCTGTCCCCGTCGAGGCCACTAG
This sequence comes from Procambarus virginalis, assembly GCA_020271785.1. Taxonomy (NCBI): domain Eukaryota; kingdom Metazoa; phylum Arthropoda; class Malacostraca; order Decapoda; family Cambaridae; genus Procambarus; species Procambarus virginalis. The sequence continues at coordinate 8,748 of WNGS01043452.1, forward strand.
TGGTGGTGGCCCTCAGGGCTCATGTTCCTGTCCGTCGAGGCCACTAGTGGTGGTGGCCCTCAGGGCTTCCTGTCCCCGTCGAGGCCACTAGTGGTGGTGGCCTCAGGGCTTCCTGTCCCCGTCGAGGCCACTAGTGGTGGTGGCCCTCAGGGCTTCCTGTCCCCGTCGAGGCCACTAGTGGTGGTGGCCTCAGGGCTTCCTGTCCCCGTCGAGGCCACCTGGTGGTGCCCTCAGGGCTTCCTGTCCCGTCGAGGCCACTAGTGGTGGTGGCCCTCAGGGCTTCCTGTCCCGTCGAGGCCACTAGTGGTGGTGGCCCTCAGGGCTTCCTGTCCCCGTCGAGGCCACTAGAGTGGTGGCCCTCAGGGCTTCCTGTCCCCGTCGAGGCCACTAGAGGTGGTGGCCCTCAGGGCTTCCTGTCCCCGTCGAGGCCACTAGAGGTGGTGGCCCTCAGGGCTTCCTGTCCCCGTCGAGGCCACTAGAGGTGGTGGCCCTCAGGGCTTCCTGTCCCCGTCGAGGCCACTAGTGGTGGTGGCCCTCAGGGCTTCCTGTCCCCGTCGAGGCCACTAGTGGTGGTGGCCCTCAGGGCTTCCTGTCCCCGTCGAGGCCACTAGAGGTGGTGGCCCTCAGGGCTTCCTGTCCCCGTCGAGGCCACTAGTGGTGGTGGCCCTCAGGGCTTCCTGTCCCCGTCGAGGCCACTAGAGGTGGTGGCCCTCAGGGCTTCCTGTCCCCGTCGAGGCCACTAGTGGTGGTGGCCTCAGGGCTTCCTGTCCCCGTCGAGGCCACTAGTGGTGGTGGCCCTCAGGGCTTCCTGTCCCCGTCGAGGCCACTAGAGGTGGTGGCCCTCAGGGCTTCCTGTCCCCGTCGAGGCCACTAGAGGTGGTGGCCCTCAGGGCTTCCTGTCCCCGTCGAGGCACTATAGTGGTGGTGGCCCTCAGGGCTTCCTGTCCCCGTCGAGGCCACTAGAGGTGGTGGCCCTCAGGGCTTCCTGTCCCGTCGAGGCCACTAGTGGTGGTGGCCCTCAGGGCTTCCTGTCCCGTCGAGGCCACTAGTGGTGGTGGCCCTCAGGGCTTCCTGTCCCCGTCGAGGCCACTAGAGGTGGTGGCCTCAGGGCTTCCTGTCCCCGTCGAGGCCACTAGAGGTGGTGGCCCTCAGGGCTTCCTGTCCCCGTCGAGGCCACTAGTGGTGGTGGCCCTCAGGGCTTCCTGTCCCGTCGAGGCCACTAGTGGTGGTGGCCCTCAGGGCTTCCTGTCCCCGTCGAGGCCACTAGAGGTGGTGGCCCTCAGGGCTTCCTGTCCGTCGAGGCCACTAGTGGTGGTGGCCCTCAGGGCTTCCTGTCCCGTCGAGGCCACTAATGGTGGTGGCCCTCAGGGCTTCCTGTCCCCGTCGAGGCCACTAGAGGTGGTGGCCCTCAGGGCTTCCTGTCCCCGTCGAGGCCACTAGTGGTGGTGGCCCTCAGGGCTTCCTGTCCCCGTCGAGGCCACTAGTGGTGGTGGCCTCAGGGCTTCCTGTCCCGTCGAGGCCACTAGAGGTGGTGGCCCTCAGGGCTTCCTGTCCCGTCGAGGCCACTAGTGGTGGTGGCCCTCAGGGCTTCCTGTCCCCGTCGAGGCCACTAGTGGTGGTGGCCCTCAGGGCTTCCTGTCCCGTCGAGGCCACTAGTGGTGGTGGCCCTCAGGGCTTCCTGTCCCCGTCGAGGCCACTAGAGGTGGTGGCCCTCAGGGCTTCCTGTCCCCGTCGAGGCCACTAGAGGTGGTGGCCCTCAGGGCTTCCTGTCCCCGTCGAGGCCACTAGTGGTGGTGGCCCTCAGGGCTTCCTGTCCCCGTCGAGGCCACTAGTGGTGGTGGCCCTCAGGGCTTCCTGTCCCCGTCGAGGCCACTAGAGGTGGTGGCCCTCAGGGCTTCCTGTCCCCGTCGAGGCCACTAGTGGTGGTGGCCCTCAGGGCTTCCTGTCCCCGTCGAGGCCACTAGTGGTGGTGGCCCTCAGGGCTTCCTGTCCCCGTCGAGGCCACTAGGGTGGTGGCCTCAGGGCTTCCTGTCCCCGTCGAGGCCACTAGAGGTGGTGGCCCTCAGGGCTTCCTGTCCCCGTCGAGGCCACTAGTGGTGGTGGCCCTCAGGGCTTCCTGTCCCCGTCGAGGCCACTAGTGGTGGTGGCCCTCAGGGCTTCCTGTCCCCGTCGAGGCCACTAGAGGTGGTGGCCCTCAGGGCTTCCTGTCCCCGTCGAGGCCACTAGTGGTGGTGGCCCTCAGGGCTTCCTGTCCCCGTCGAGGCCACTAGTGGTGGTGGCCTCAGGGCTTCCTGTCCCCGTCGAGGCCACTAGTGGTGGTGGCCCTCAGGGCTTCCTGTCCCCGTCGAGGCCACTAGTGGTGGTGGCCCTCAGGGCTTCCTGTCCCCGTCGAGGCCACTAGAGGTGGTGGCCCTCAGGGCTTCCTGTCCCCGTCGAGGCCACTAGAGGTGGTGGCCCTCAGGGCTTCCTGTCCCCGTCGAGGCCACTAGAGGTGGTGGCCCTCAGGGCTTCCTGTCCCCGTCGAGGCCACTAGAGGTGGTGGCCCTCAGGGCTTCCTGTCCCCGTCGAGGCCACTAGTGGTGGTGGCCCTCAGGGCTCCTGTCCCCGTCGAGGCCACTAGTGGTGGTGGCCCTCAGGGCTTCCTGTCCCCGTCGAGGCCACATAGGTGGTGGCCCTCAGGGCTTCCTGTCCCCGTCGAGGCCACTAGAGGTGGTGGCCCTCAGGGCTTCCTGTCCCCGTCGAGGCCACTAGAGGTGGTGGCCCTCAGGGTTTCTGTCCCCGTCGAGGCCACTAGTGGTGGTGGCCCTCAGGGCTTCCTGTCCCCGTCGAGGCCACTAGAGGTGGTGGCCCTCAGGGCTTCCTGTCCCGTCGAGGCCACTAGTGGTGGTGGCCCTCAGGGCTTCCTGTCCCCGTCGAGGCCACTATGGTGGTGGCCCTCAGGGCTTCCTGTCCCGTCGAGGCCACTAGAGGTGGGCCCTCAGGGCTTCCTGTCCCGTCGAGGCCACTAGTGGTGGTGGCCCTCAGGGCTTCCTGTCCCCGTCGAGGCCACTAGTGGTGGTGGCCCTCAGGGCTTCCTGTCCCCGTCGAGGCCACTAGAGGTTGTGGCCCTCAGGGCTTCCTGTCCCCGTCGAGGCCACTAGTGGTGGTGGCCCTCAGGGCTTCCTGTCCCCGTCGAGGCCACTAGTGGTGGTGGCCCTCAGGGCTTCCTGTCCCCGTCGAGGCCACTAGTGGTGGTGGCCCTCAGGGCTTCCTGTCCCCGTCGAGGCCACTAGTGGTGGTGGCCCTCAGGGCTTCCTGTCCCCGTCGAGGCCACTAGTGGTGGTGGCCCTCAGGGCTTCCTGTCCCCGTCGAGGCCACTAGTGGTGGTGGCCCTCAGGGCTTCCTGTCCCGTCGAGGCCACTAGGTGGTGGCCCTCAGGGCTTCCTGTCCCCGTCGAGGCCACTAGTGGTGGTGGCCCTCAGGGCTTCCTGTCCCCGTCGAGGCCACTAGAGGTGGTGGCCCTCAGGGCTTCCTGTCCCCGTCGAGGCCACTAGAGGTGGTGGCCCTCAGGGCTTCCTGTCCCCGTCGAGGCCACTAAAGGTGGTGGCCCTCAGGCTTCCTGTCCCCGTCGAGGCCACTAGAGGTGGTGGCCCTCAGGGCTTCCTGTCCCCGTCGAGGCCACTAGTGGTGTGGCCCTCAGGGCTTCCTGTCCCCGTCGAGGCCACTAGGGTGGTGGCCCTCAGGGCTTCCTGTCCCCGTCGAGGCCACTAGAGGTGGTGGCCTCAGGGCTTCCTGTCCCCGTCGAGGCCATAGTGGTGGTGGCCCTCAGGGCTTCCTGTCCCCGTCGAGGCCACTAGAGGTGGTGGCCCTCAGGGCTTCCTGTCCCCGTCGAGGCCACTAGTGGTGGTGGCCCTCAGGGCTTCCTGTCCCCGTCGAGGCCACTAGTGGTGGTGGCCCTCAGGGCTTCCTGTCCCCGTCGAGGCCACTAGTGGTGGTGGCCCTCAGGGCTTCCTGTCCCCGTCGAGGCCACTAGAGGTGGTGGCCCTCAGGGCTTCCTGTCCCCGTCGAGGCCACTAGAGGGTGTGGCCCTCAGGGCTTCCTGTCCCCGTCGAGGCCACTAGAGGTGGTGGCCCTCAGGGCTTCCTGTCCCGTCGAGGCCACTAGTGGTGGTGGCCTCAGGGCTTCCTGTCCCCGTCGAGGCCACTAGAGTGGTGGCCCTCAGGGCTTCCTGTCCCCGTCGAGGCCACTAGAGGTGGTGGCCCTCAGGGCTTCCTGTCCCGTCGAGGCCACTAGTGGTGGTGGCCTCAGGGCTTCCTGTCCCCGTCGAGGCCACTAGAGGTGGTGGCCCTCAGGGCTTCCTGTCCCCGTCGAGGCCACTAGAGGTGGTGGCCTCAGGGCTTCCTGTCCCCGTCGAGGCCACTAGAGGTGGTGGCCCTCAGGGCTTCCTGTCCCCGTCGAGGCCACTAGAGGTGGGGCCCTCAGGGCTTCCTGTCCCCGTCGAGGCCACTAGAGGTGGTGGCCCTCAGGGTTCCTGTCCCCGTCGAGGCCACTAGAGGTGGTGGCCCTCAGGGTTCCTGTCCCCGTCGAGGCACTAGAAGTGGTGGCCTCAGGGCTTCCTGTCCCCGTCGAGGCCACTAGAGGTGGTGGCCCTCAGGGCTTCCTGTCCCCGTCGAGGCCACTAGTGGTGGTGGCCCTCAGGGCTTCCTGTCCCCGTCGAGGCCACTAGAGGTGGTGGCCCTCAGGGCTTCCTGTCCCCGTCGAGGCCACTAGAGGTGGTGGCCCTCAGGGCTTCCTGTCCCCGTCGAGGCCACTAGTGGTGGTGGCCCTCAGGGCTTCCTGTCCCCGTCGAGGCCACTAGAGGTGGTGGCCCTCAGGGCTTCCTGTCCCCGTCGAGGCCACTAGAGGTGGTGGCCCTCAGGGCTTCCTGTCACCGTCGAGGCCACTAGTGTGGTGGCCCTCAGGGCTTCCTGTCCCCGTCGAGGCCACTAATGGTGGTGGCCCTCAGGGCTTCCTGTCCCCGTCGAGGCCACTAGAGGTGGTGGCCCTCAGGGCTTCCTGTCACCGTCGAGGCCACTAGTGGTGGTGGCCTCAGGGCTTCCTGTCCCCGTCGAGGCCACTAGAGGTGTGGTCCTCAGGGCTTCCTGGAGGCCACTAGAGGTGTGGTCCTCAGGGCTTCCTGGAGGCCACTAGAGGTGTGGTCCTCAGGGCTTCCTGTCCCCGTCGAGGCCACTAGTGGTGGTGGCCCTCAGGGCTTCCTGTATCCGTCGAGGCCACTAGTGGTGGGGCCCTCAGGGCTTCCTGTCCCCGTCGAGGCCACTAGTGGTGGTGGCCCTCAGGGCTTCCTGTCCCCGTCGAGGCCACTAGAGGTGGTGGCCCTCAGGGCTTCCTGTCCCCGTCGAGGCCACTAGAGGTGGTGGCCCTCAGGGCATCCTGTCCCGTCGAGGCCACTAAAGGTGGTGGCCCTCAGGGCTTCCTGTCCCGTCGAGGCCACTAGAGGTGGTGGCCCTCAGGGCTTCCTGTCCCCGTCGAGGCCACTAGTGGTGGTGGCCCTCAGGGCTTCCTGTCCCCGTCGAGGCCACTAGAGGTGGTGGCCCTCAGGGCTTCCTGTCCCGTCGAGGCCACTAGAGGTGGTGGCCCTCAGGGCTTCCTGTCCCCGTCGAGGCCACTAGTGGTGGTGGCCCTCAGGGCTCCTGTCCCCGTCGAGCCACTAGAGGTGGTGGCCCTCAGGGCTTCCTGTTCACGTCGAGGCCACTAGAGGTGGTGGCCCTCAGGGCTTCCTGTCCCCGTCGAGGCCACTAGAGGTGGTGGCCCTCAGGGCTTCCTGTCCCCGTCGAGGCCACTAGAGGTGGTGGCCCTCAGGGCTTCCTGTCCCCGTCGAGGCCACTAGAGGTGGTGGCCCTCAGGGCTTCCTGTCCCCGTCGAGGCCACTATAGGTGGTGGCCCTCAGGGCTTCCTGTCCCCGTCGAGGCCACTAGAAGTGGTGGCCCTCAGGGCTTCCTGTCCCCGTCGAGGCACTAGAGGTGGTGGCCCTCAGGGCTTCCTGTCCCCGTCGAGGCCACTAGTGGTGGTGGCCCTCAGGGCTTCCTGTCCCCGTCGAGGCCACTAGATTGGTGGCCCTCAGGGCTTCCTGTCCCCGTCGATACCACTAGAGGTGGTGGCCCTCAGGGCTTCTGTCCCCGTCGAGGCCACTAGTGGTGGTGGCCCTCAGGGCTTCCTGTCCCCGTCGAGGCCACTAGTTGTGGTGGCGCTCAGGGCTTCCTGTCCCCGTCGAGGCCACTAGAGGTGGTGGCCCTCAGGGCTTCCTGTCCCCGTCGAGGCCACTAGAGGTGGTGGCCCTCAGGGCTTCCTGTCCCCGTCGAGGCCACTAGTGGTGGTGGCCCTCAGGGTCCTGTCCCCGTCGAGGCCACTAGAGGTGGTGGCCCTCAGGGCTTCCTGTCCCCGTCGAGGCCACTAGAGGTGGTGGCCCTCAGGGCTTCCTGTCCCCGTCGAGGCCACTAGAGGGGTGGCCCTCAGGGCTTCCTGTCCCCGTCGAGGCCACTAGAGGTGGTGGCCCTCAGGGCTTCCTGTCCCCGACACAATGAATTATTATGAATTAAAACGTATAAATAAATAAATAAATAAATATAAATAAATAAATAAAAATAAATAAATAAATAAATAAATGAATAAATAAATATCTCTTTGATATACCCAGAGTCAAACTTAATCTGTGTAAACACTCTATGCAAATAAAGAGACCCAGTCTATGGAACTCACTCCCTAGTGAATTGAAAAGCTGTCCAACTTTTGTAATAATGTTAGCAGACTTCTAGATGTTACCACTGCTATCTTCTTCTTATCTTGAGATGATTTCGGGGCTTAGTATCCCCGCGGCCCGGTCCTCGACCAGGCCTCCACCCCCAGGAAGCAGCCCGTGAAAGCTGACTAATACCCAGGTACCTATTTTACTGCTAGGTAACAGGGGCATAGGGTGAAAGAAACTCTGCCCACTGTTTCTCGCCGGCGCCTGGGATCGACCCAGGACACAGGATCACAAGTCCAGTGTGCTGTCCGCTCGCGCCGACCAGGGATATGTTATCTATAGCACAGCGGTCTACGTCCTCGGCACATAATCGTGGGACCAGGGCCAAATCAAAGCCAAACTTGCCTAGTAATCGACAGCAGGTCATAAGAAATATCACAACCTTTCAGTTTTCCACTGTTAGATTGCTGGTTTCTGAAGGTTTATGTAAACTCAGAAATCTTATGACTACAGAGAACAGTTGGTAGCAAGATAACACAGTCGTTCATCTCCAACTAACTCCTATCTAATGACTAAGTTAGGTCAGGACTGAGTTGGAAGTGTGGCCACTCCTGCTACACAGGTCAAATAATATGGAAGATGGTTCACATAGGAGCTGTCAAACCTACTCCAACCCAGTGTGGCAAAGTAATACCAAAGGCACGTCTACAAAGCAAGTACATTTACGTACAAAACAATCCGAGCATTTCATGCCTGCCGTCGTAATTAACACACACATACACTGGTTGTCATGTATACTAACTGGAGAGTGAAACCAAGTATGCACAGTAAACAAAGAGAACAGTAAGGTCATTAAAATCTTTCGTCTAGCGACTTGCCTTTTTTCCCCACTTTACACAATGCGCGTGTAAACACAATCTATGACGATCTTGGAGAACACGGGAACTATTTTTTGCTCATTGCTCTACTGCAGAAAACACTCATAGTAACTGGCACCTTTTAAGCGCTTGCAGCAGTGACTAGAGTAAGAAAAGACACAGCACCACTTGTAACAAGGTGTCACTGCTGATCTATACAATCGACTTTGCAATGGCTCCAAGAATACACAACATACAATTCAAGTAATGATTTAAACCACACACACACCACACCACTGATAAAATGGACAAAAAGTTCATTTGATTCACTAACCAGAAAAAAGCCTTCACATTACCTTCACGCCAGCCAGTCACTCCCTAACTCTGCATAGGTAAATTGAGACAGAAACTCAGTTTGAAATGATAGAAATCATGTCAGAAGGGAGTGTGTTAACCTACAGGTTGCAATATGAACTACAGGGACGCCAGCCTCCGGCACCAGGGGCAGACTCCACGTAGAATTTCTACAAAGCCATCTGAAGCTCTCCAGCATCCAAGCTGGCAAGTGATATTCCATACTCTACTCACTCAGCCAATGAGTGCTTCGTGGAGTACATAATATGGCTAAATTACGTGACGACGGACATAGCTTCCATCCAAAAAAATGGGTCCAACTCTGGCACCAAAGCCATGCTAATCCTGGGATATTTTCTCTCGCTGTCTAATGCACACTTTTAACCTTCTCTTCACAAACATTCGTCGGGCCATAGACTGGCCAGAAACGTAACCAAATATGTTATTTGATACTAATTAAACGCTGTACCACACCAACTATTTCAAAACTGAAGAGCAAACTGCAGTCTCCCTACATTACACCCTATTCTGCCCACTACCTACACTACAAATCAAACTTGGCCCCACTCACAACTACTGCTAGGCTGGGCTCGGCTACAAGTACCTCTGGGAGTTTGTACATCTGCTGATATAGATTTGACTAAATGTAAACTCTGTCAGCAGAACTATTCGCATACTTAGCGTCATTATATAATGGAATGTGAAAAAATCGCGGAATTTAGAGATAACACCATCAACAGTGTCCAAGAAATGTGTAATACTTCATTCACAATGATGTGCTGCCCGAAATCTTAGCGAAGTATTCAAAATTTGCTTACTGTAGGTAATGCATGCACATGACTGTAAAGCTGCCGCCCAGTTGGGTGGGTGTGGATCACATGACTGTAAAGCTGCGCCCAGTTGGGTGGGTGTGGAGCACATGACTGTAAAGCTGCCGCCCAGTTGGGTGGGTGTGGAGCACATGACTGTAAAGCTGCCGCCCAGTTGGGTGGGTGTGGAGCACATGACTGTAAAGCTGCCGCCCAGTTGGGTGGGTGTGGAGCACATGACTGTAGAGCTGCCGCCCAGTTGGGTGGGTGTGAGCACATGACTGTAAAGCTGCCGCCCAGTTGGGTGGGTGTGTGGAGCACATGACTGTAAAGCTGCCGCCCAGTTGGGTGGGTGTGGAGCACATGACTGTAGAGCTGCCGCCCAGTTGGGTGGGTGTGGAGCACATGACTGTAAAGCTGCCGCCTGTCATGTTCACAGAAAATGGTACCATCCGTTTTCTATGTGCGGCGGCTGGACGCCACTAGAGAAGGTAAACAACAGCATACAGGACGCTACCAGCTTGGGAGCTACTCTATCATGTAATTATTTAAGTATTAAAGTCAGTAACCAGGAATGACTTTACATCAACCTTACAACCAAGACTATCTCAGCTATACACAGACACCACACTGGCGACGACGATGAACTGGGAACGCAGGTATTTTGTTCAAAAAACACAAGGAAGGAGCATGCTGATTCGCCTAGAGGAGGAGGAGAAGCTGTCTGTGAGCACCATACCCGATGCTGTATGCAACCCCATGCTGTGTGCTGACTGTTGCTGTGTGCTGATCGTTGCTGTGTGCTGGCCGTTGCTGTGTGCTGGCCATGCTGTGTGCTACCCAAGCTGTGCTGAGTGTTGCTGTGAGAGGAA
>WNGS01043458.1:0-11526 GCA_020271785.1 Procambarus virginalis
GAGAGAGAGAGAGAGAGATACAGAGACCGAAACACACAGAAGAAGAAGAGAATGAACAAAATTAAGGCAGGGGGAGAGAAGACAGAACAGAAACAACAGAAGGGGGGAGAGAGAAATGAGAGAAGATTGAAGAGAAGGGGAAGAGAAAGACAAGAGAAAGAGAAAGACAAGAGAAAGACAAGAGAAAAAAATATACAAGATAAAATGAAGTGAATACCACAATTGTAAAAAGTATAGGAAGAGAGAAGCTAGAAGAGACAGAAAAGAAGAGGTGTTAGAAGAGAGGAGGAAAGGAGAGATATAAGAAGAGACAAGAAAAATAGGAGAGAAACGTAACAGATTAAAAAAAAAAAAAAAAAAGACATTTGTTAGAGGAAATCTTGAGATGATTTCGGGGCTTTAGTGTCCCCACGGCCTGGTCCTCGACCAGGCCTCCACCCTCAGGAAGCAGCCCGTGACAGCTAATTAACACCCAGGTACCTATTTTACTGCTAGGTAACAGGGGCATAGGGTGAAAAACTCTGCCCATTGTTTCTCGCCGGCGCCCGGGATCGAACCCGGGACCTACAGGATCACAAGTCCAGCATGCTGTCCGCTCGGCCTATCGGCTCCCTTGTTTCTTTTCGGTAGTTTCATCATTATTGCAAGTTTTCCCTGAAAAGATATTAAGATAAATTAATATTTAATTATTTGTTTATATAAATTACACACACACAAACTTTATATATATATATATATATATATATATATATATATATATATATATATATATATATATATATATATATATATATATACACAAACCAACAAAATCACTAGAGAAAGGGGGTGTGAAGAATAAGGAGAGGGGGAACATGTTCCTGAAAATTGCATACACAAACATAGATTGAGCGAGATCAAGATACTGTAGTTAAGTCATGTAATACAGCTGCAGATACCAGACATTGTTGCACTCATGGAGACAAAACTTGAAAGATGATATTTTAAATGAGGTCATATTCTCAAGGGGCTACTCAGTTTGGAGACGAGACAGAAAAATAAGGAAAGGCGATAGTAATAAATTCTTATTCAGGTAAGGTACATACATACAAGGTAAGATACAAAAATTGATGGATTTATAGATAGAGCTAGTACATACAATGCCGAAAGCCACTATTATGCAAAGCGTTTCGGGCAGGAAAAACACTAAGACTAAAACTTAATACTAATTGAGATTAAAGTATAAATTGTGTTAAAAAAAAGAATGGAAAAAAGGGGGGGGGGAAACATTGCAAAAATAAGCAAAAATACAATTTGGTCAACAAAACAGCATTGTTTAAAATAGAAGACATGGGTTGACATTTTGGGGGTGAGGTAGGTTACATTGAGTTAATTAGTTAGTACTTAGTTTTTATCTTAAACTGGTTGGGAGAGGTACAGTGTTGCTGTGCTGGTGAAAGAACACCTAAAGGTAAATTAAATAATGATTGCGAATCCACAAGAAGTTGACATAATAGCACTAGAGATCTGCAATCAGGATGATAAACTTTCCTTAAAGAATTTGACAAACACTTGCTGATAGGACATGAAGTAAATGAGATGTATGTCAAGTTTTGTGAAATATATGATAGGGCACAACAAAATTTATACCAAAGGAGAGATGCAGAACTAGGAAAAGGGGGTTTGTTCAACAGAAATTGCGAGAGGGCCAGAGACCCAAACACACACAAATGGAATCAATATATAGCAAGAGGCCAAACCCCCAAACATAAAAGCGAATCAAAGATGTTAGAAACAGCAGCAGCAGTAAGGAGAGGGACAGAGACCATAAATAAAGTGTGAAAATATACTGGAGTAAATTTTTTTAACTACTCTCGACAGTGAAGAAAAACAAATATTCAGACGATTTGTGTTAGAATCATTAATCTTACACTTTCGGTCATATTCAACAACACAAATATACACACACACACACACACATTCCTGTTGCTGTAGCAGGTGAAGAATTAGTTGTCATCTGGATTTTTCCGAGTTTCGGAGTTTCTGAGATATTTTCTATTTTGATAAAAGTGAAAAATTTGGTTTGTCTTCCAAATGCACCATATTGGTAAATTTTTTAATAATCTTAAAAATAGTAAATGCCACTATTTTTGCAAAATCATTACAAGATCTATTATTCTAATAAGGGTTTGATAAAATACAGTAGAATGCCTACTGGTTTTACCTGTAATAAGGTTTGATACAGATGATTATGGATATATTGAAATGTTTTTATTGTTAAGAAGCACTTTTTTAAAGAGTATTTTGTAATGAGTAGCTCTGAAAATCAGATTACAGATAATGCTACATAATACACTTCATGTGTGTATATGTTACAACAAGCGAGGTATACAGTATAATGGTATTTATGAGCAAGATGTAATTGTGTCTGACACTGTTAAATTATAAACCATTGTAAACAATTTGTTCACTTTCAAAACTTGGGTAATTACGTATGACAGTGTTAGACAACTGAGGAAGAATTGAAACAGAAATTTCCTTAAGTACTTTCATATTTCAATAATACATCTTCAGAAGGAATCATTCCTCCTGAAGTTGTATTATTTAAATATGAAAGTACTTATGGAAATTCCTGGTTCAATTCTTCTTTCGCGGTCTGACACTGTCACATTTTTCACCACATGTTAATTTCCGTGATTTACACACAAATACATATACACACATTATATATATATATATATATATATATATATATATATATATATATATATATATATATATATATATATATATATATATGCATATAAATAAAAAAAACATGAAAATTTTACCTTGCACCTAGATCCACCAAGCCTGTATGGTGTGCGTTTCAGTACTTCGGGAATCTGGAACGATCTGGAATCTCTTATCTGCAATGAAACAATACATATTATTGCACTTACCAAAACATGGATGAATGTAGAAAATAGAGAACTATTAGCTGAATATCAAATAAATGAATTTAATCTATTTCACACAGATAGATATATTAGACCGTGTATGTTAGGTAATATTTGAAATGTAGTCTCAAAAAGACTACATTTCAACAGAAACGTGCCACACACCAGTCATAAGACTGAACCTCGTCGAGGCCAAACGTCTAAATGAGAGCATGAACGAGTAAGAAATAATTTTTTAACACCAGGCATCATACACACACTGAATGCACCTGCAGACACACAACAAGCACTATCAACATAGCAAAGAATACTCCATAAAAAAATCATTAAATTATTGACCAACATGAGAGAGGGTTAGCCAACATGAGAGGGTTGTATTGATTGCCTGAAAATATTTAAATTGTTTAATGTACTGAATGGCATTTTTCAAGTTACAACATTTTTTTTAATTACTCTCCATACACTTGCACTGCTCGGCCTTGCCTCTCCATACACTAGCACTGCTCGGCCTTGCCTCTCCATACACTAGCACTGCTCGGCCTTGCCTCTCCATACACTAGCACTGCTCGGCCTTGCCTCTCCATACACCAGCACTGCTCGGCCTTGCCTCTCCATACACCAGCACTGCTCGGCCTTGCCTCTCCATACACCAGCACTGCTCGGCCTTGCCTCTCCATACACCAGCACTGCTCGGCCTTGCCTCTCCATACACCAGCACTGCTCGGCCTTGCCTCTCCATACACCAGCACTGCTCGGCCTTGCCTCTCCATACACCAGCACTGCTCGGCCTTGCCTCTCCATACACCAGCACTGCTCGGCCTTGCCTCTCCATACACCAGCACTGCTCGGCCTTGCCTCTCCATACACCAGCACTGCTCGGCCTTGCCTCTCCATACACCAGCACTGCTCGGCCTTGCCTCTCCATACACCAGCACTGCTCGGCCTTGCCTCTCCATACACCAGCACTGCTCGGCCTTGCCTCTCCATACACTAGCACTGCTCGGCCTTGCCTCTCCATACACCAGCACTGCTCGGCCTTGCCTCTCCATACACCAGCACTGCTCGGCCTTGCCTCTCCATACACCAGCACTGCTCGGCCTTGCCTCTCCATACACCAGCACTGCTCGGCCTTGCCTCTCCATACACCAGCACTGCTCGGCCTTGCCTCTCCATACACCAGCACTGCTCGGCCTTGCCTCTCCATACACCAGCACTGCTCGGCCTTGCCTCTCCATACACCAGCACTGCTCGGCCTTGCCTCTCCATACACCAGCACTGCTCGGCCTTGCCTCTCCATACACCAGCACTGCTCGGCCTTGCCTCTCCATACACCAGCACTGCTCGGCCTTGCCTCTCCATACACCAGCACTGCTCGGCCTTGCCTCTCCATACACCAGCACTGCTCGGCCTTGCCTCTCCATACACCAGCACTGCTCGGCCTTGCCTCTCCATACACCAGCACTGCTCGGCCTTGCCTCTCCATACACCAGCACTGCTCGGCCTTGCCTCTCCATACACCAGCACTGCTCGGCCTTGCCTCTCCATACACCAGCACTGCTCGCCTTGCCTCTCCATACACAGCACTGCTCGGCCTTGCCTCTCCATACACCAGCACTGCTCGGCCTTGCCTCTCCATACACCAGCACTGCTCGGCCTTGCCTCTCCATACACCAGCACTTGCCTCTCCATACACCAGCACTGCTCGGCCTTGCCTCTCCATACACCAGCACTGCTCGGCCTTGCCTCTCCATACACCAGCACTGCTCGGCCTTGCCTCTCCATACACCAGCACTGCTCGGCCTTGCCTCTCCATACACCAGCACTGCTCGGCCTTGCCTCTCCATACACCAGCACTGCTCACATACAGCACTGCTCGGCCTTGCCTCTCCATACACTAGCACTATAGCCAGCACTAGAATCTAATAATATAATAAAATATAAGTGTTTACTTACGATAATATTTGCATGAAGCGTTTGTCCTCTGTCCGCTGACTGCACTGACGACAAAATGGCCGCTCTGTTGATCTGGCGTCGACGACGCTGTGACGTCACGGGTGAGGGCAGCAATGCGCATTTCGTCCCTCGACCCTTAATCATTCCCTCGTATATTTTATTTTATTTTTATTTTATTTTATTTATTTATTTATATACAAGAAGGTACATTGGGTTTGTGAGAATACATTGAATAGGACAGTTTTTCCAATCTTGTAAAGCCACTAGTACGCACAGCGTTTCGGGCAGGTCCTTAATCTAACAGATAATTTTAAGTAGGTAATTTCTATCAGAATTGATAAATGATAAATACATTACAAGAGAAAAATGAGATGAGAGAGCTTAGTAAGTATATTAAAGCACATTGTTATATTAAAGCTCTAATTGATTAGATTGAACAGCTTGATTGGAAATTAACAAGATTAATAGACACCATACAGCAGATTGCCAGCACATATAAGACAGCAATGAACACAATGGTAAAGATGTTCAGATTGGGTACATAAAGATTGGGAGACTGGGTAGCAATAGATACAGATAAACAAGAATAATAAACACCATACAACAGATTAGCAGCACATATATATAATTGGCGAGACAATTACTTATCATTTACTTATCTTAGTTAGCAAATAGGGGATATTTGGCTAAGATTTCTGGTAGCAGATCATTTTGAATGAAATATTTAAACATCTCTAGAACATTTATTATAAAATTGTCTCTGAATTCAATTCAATTCAATTGAAGTCTTTTGGCACTCCATCACATAGTGACAGAGTGTGTGCTTGTTGACCCAGTTTACATTTTGTTAGGTCTACATCAGCAGATAATTAGAAATCCTAGAGAGAGTTGTAACACAGTTTAAGCCGAAGAGTAGTAACATCTAGAAGTCTGCTGATTTTATTGGATGATCCATAGATGTGTGGCTCCTCTTGCATGATAGTATGATGATAGATGGAATTACTGGTGTCAATTTCACTTTGCCTCAGATCTACAAGATCTTGTTGAAGTTCTCGGTGTACTTCTGCTCTCAGATTGCTCATTGACAATCCAAGGTTACACTCAACGGCTCCTTTAAAGGCAGATTCTTTGGCTAACTTATCAGCTCTATCATGCATTCGGAGGCCAACATGAGATGGAGACCACATGAAATGGACTCTGTTACCATCCTTAATAATTTTGTTGTATTAGTGTCTAGCTTCGGACACGAGCATGTTACAGTTATGTCCTAAAGAGTTGAGAGCATTTAAGGATGATAAGGAGTCACTTACAATTAATGTATCAAGTTTGGAGACTTGTACACATTTCAGTGCAAGGAGCAAGGCAAATAGTTCAGTCTGAAGGGTAGAGGCCCAGTTGTTTATACGGACTCCTCACTCAAAGTATAGGCCATCGCCCATTGTCAGAACAACTGCACTTCCAGTTGCACCCGTGGTGCGGTGTAGGGAACCATCAGTGTATATGATTTGAGAGAGAGAATGTTCTGTGGACAGAGCATCAATATGGCTTAAGGCGTTGAGCTTTGCCTCAAGACGAAGCTTGGGCTGATCTCTAATTTGCTTCTTGGGAGGAAAGGGAGGGATTAAACCTGGAAAGAGTGTAACCTCCCACGGTGCAGGAAAGTGTCGTTGTTGTTTCTCTTGGTACAAATCATGAACCCCATACATTCTGAGTTGAGTTCCAGCTTTTGTTATCCATTTGGAACAATGCTGATCTTCAATAAAGAAATTCTGGCGGGCTTCTGTGCAAGGACTAGGATGAGTTAGCCTAAGCATTTTAATACTAATTTGACAGTTAATTTCAGTAACACGATCAACAACGCTCGGAATATTAAGTTCCTTTCTCATATTAAGTATCTTTGTGGTACGAGGGCACCCAAGGATTATCCAAGGATTATTATATCATCAAGGCTTCGTTCTGCAATTTTTCAAGCCCTCCAAGCTTTCTTTCAGGCATCAAAACAAGCAGAGGTGCAGCATAATCCACTAAAGATCTGATGTATGCAAGGTACATCATTTTGACAATTCTGACATTGGCACCATAGCCTGAGTGATAACCTGCAACAGCCTTGAGAACTCGGAGCCTCTCTTTATACTGACGACAGAGTCTGAATACAACAGGACCATACAGTGGCACCTCAAGGCCAAGGTATTTGAATCTGTTTACATAGTCAAGCTGGGAGCCATCAGACAGTTGCATCTTGCGAACAGCTCCTCCCTGCCTGGGTGGGCGCCGATTTAGTATCTTTGTTTTCTCTGCTGAGATAATTAAACCTAGGTTCTGACATGAGTCTAATACAGAGTTAAGAGTGTTCTGCATGATAGCATACCCAGTGGTGTGTAACATTATATCATCAGCATACCCAGTGGTGTGTATCTATATCATCATCATACCCAGTTGTGTGTATCATTATATCATCAGCATACCCAGTTGTGTGTATCAATATATCATCAGCATACCCAGTGGTGTGTATCATTATATCATCGGCATACCCAGTGGTGTGTATAACTATATCATCAGCATACCCAGTGGTGTGTATCATTATATCATCAGCATACCCAGTGGTGTGTATCATTATATCATCAGCATACCCAGTGGTGTGTATCATTATATCATCAGCATACCCAGTGGTGTGTATCATTATATCATCAGCATAGCTATAATGATGTGGACGTTGGGTTTGCTCGGTACAGAGTTTAACAGCGTGTTTATTAAGATATTAAATAAGGTAGGACTGAGGACACCTTCCTGTGAGGTACCTAGTTCGAAGTCTCTTGTTATCATTAATAACTTTGTTGTATTTGTGCCTAGCTTCAGACACGTGCATGTTACAGTATGTCTTAAAGACTTGAGAGCAATTAAGGATGATAAAGAGTCACAATTAATGTATAAGTTTAGAGACTTGTACACATTTCAGTGCAAGAAGCAAGGAAAATAGTTCGGATTGAAGGGGGGTAGAGGCCCAGTTGTTTATACGGACTTCCCACTCATAATATAAGCTTTTGATACAGTGCCACATAAAAGACTGATTAAAAAGATAGAGGTTCACTATATTGTGGATTCTATATTAAGCTGAATTAGGGCATGGCTATACCAAAGGAAACAAAGATTTAGAATCAATGGAGTTAAGTCGCAACACATGGTTTTACACATGGCCGTTCATGTTTAACAAATTTACTCTCTTTTTATTCCAGCATAGTTGAGGCAGTTGATAGTGGTAAGGATTGTGATGTTGTGTTTCTTGACTTTAGCAAAGCTTTTGATACAGTGCCACATGAAACAATGTTGACCTTCAATAAAGACATTCTGGAGGGCTTCTGTGCAAGAGTTAGGATGAGCTAGCCTTAGCATTTTTATACCAATTTGACAGTTAATTTCAGTAACACGATAAACAACGCTCGGAATATTAAGTTCCTTCCTCATGTTAAGTATCTTTGTGGTACGAGGGGCATCCAAAGATTATCTTCAAGGCTTCGTTCTGCAAGTTTTCAAGCCCTTTAAGCTTTCTTTCAGTCATCAAGGCAAGCAGAGGTGCAGCATAATCCACTAAAGATCTGATGTATGCAAGGTACATCATTTTGACAATTGTGACATTGGCACGATAGCCTGAGTGATAACCTGCAACATCTCCAAGAGGGCTTATGGAGCCTCTCATTATACTGACGACAGAGTTTGAATATAAAAGGACAATACAAGGCAAATTTTAAGGTATTTGAATCTGTTAACATAGTCAAGCTGGGAGCCATCAGACAGTTGCATCTTGTGAACAGCTCCTCCTTGCCTGGGTGGACACCCGTTTAGTATCTTTGTTTCCTCTGCTGAGATATGACTAAACCGAAGCCCTGACATGAGACTAATACAGAGTTAAGAGTGTTCTGCATGTTAGCATAACAAGTAGTGTGTATCATTATATCATCAGCATACCCAGTAGTGTGTATCATTATATCATCATGTATGATGATACATGATACAAGGAGGTTTAAATTGATCGATCGAACGATCTAAATTGGGTACTGAAATATGGTCAAAAGATTGGCAGATGCCGTTTAATACTGACAAATGTAAGGTTTAAAGGATAGGTAATGACGATAGATCGAGTTACAAGATATAAGTGAGATGCATGCATGGTGCTGAGATTGTGAAGTCGAATTATAAAAGGGATCTGGGAGTTATGATTAGTAAGAATTTAAAAAAAATCAATGAATAAATGTTCGTAATAAGGCAAAGAGAACACTGGGATTTATGTATTGAAACATTAGTAATAATTAAGATATCGGTTCATTGTTCTTCAGACATATCTTGCTCTGGGTAGGCTCCATTTAGATATATATATGCACTTCACTTTTGGTCACAGTATATCCACAGCATGGATATAAATATACTAGAATGCGTCCAGCGGAGGATAACAAAGTTAATACCCCAAAATAGAAACCTGTCACATGAAGAAAGATTGTCAAAGCTTAAATTACATTCTCAAGAAAGACAAAGAATTATAGCTAGGTGACATGTGGTTTATGTTTTTGTTGATTTGTTTCTATATTTTCATAAATAAAGCATGCTTACTGTCTTATTCCAAGTTTTACGACAATTTTACAAGGTTTAAAATATAAAGCTCAATATTTTTCAGCTTTTTTATACAGGAATTATACGTTAATATAACATTATAATAACGTAACGATGTCGTGTAAATAACGTTATATTGACGACATATAAATGTTATATTTATGTTATAAGAACGTAAATTGGATAGGTTTACATAGAGTAAACAAAAAAAAACGAAATGTTGATTGAAAATTGTTTATTTTTATATATAAAGCATGAAAACATTATAATTCCATAGCATTTACTATTATTTTTAAATTTTTACATAAATCTTAAAAAACTGTGTCTCAAGAATACATGTTTTTAGTTATATCTAGTGGTTTTAAGAACGTCAGAAATACGTATTTATGTCAAATGTTAGAGTATTACCTTTGTGGCACCATTTAAAAACGTTCACAAACGTTCTGTGTTTGCTGGGAAAGTAGCGGAAGGAAGATCCGCTGCGATATGGTACGAACAAGTCACTGGTTACTCCTCTTTCCAGCCTGGCAAAAAGATATCCAGAGACATTGCAGTAGCCATACAAAGACTCAGACTTGGTTACAAGTGCTACTGGGAAGTAATGAACCCATTAGTTAAAGAGTGTCATATCTGTGAAACAGAAGCAGAGGCGCCACTATTGCACTACCTACTGGAATGTGAAGCTACTGAACCCTTGCGCATCAAACTCAACATTAATCCAACGACAGCAGCTGCATTAGATGCACATTCCACCGCGACTACAATGATTAGAAAAGCCGTTGAGGAATGGGACTCACTAGTGAGCATTCTGCATCTACATCCGCCTCCAAGATAATGTTAATAAAACAAGATAAAAACCAGTGCACTAAAACAGAAGCGATAAACAAACAGGGAAAAAGGAGGAATCCCCTCCTCCATTTTAAACTTAGACCCAAACATCACAGAAACAAGGTTATCGCGAATAACCGAACTCAATTACGTGCTCACCATAGTCCGTGCTACATGGACACTTCTTTCTGAGTAGCTAAATCTGAAACAACAACAATGGCATCATATCACACAGCTTTGAACCAGCAACCAAAGAACAGTTCTCATCACGGTCTTGTTTCAACTTCAGCCTCTGGAAAGATTGTTTCTCAAGATAAATGTACAAGCCAACTAACGTAAGGTTAGAAGCCTTTTCTCACAATTTCAAAACCTTGGTCTTCATTAAGAGCACCTCATTCACATTTGCCCTACATACCTGTGACCAATCAAAGTCAGGTAACATGTCACCTATGTTATAACGACCTTCATAATTCGAGAGCAATTTGGCATAATATCACTCAGCTTTGAACCAGCAACACCAGAAGAGTTTTCATCTCGTCCCTGCTCCTGTTTCAACGTCATCCTCTGGAAAGATTGTTTCTCAAGATAAATCTGGAAGCACCATTAACCATTATTAACAAGCACACATATAAACTTCAATATGCGTTTGTATGATAGACCTTTATGAGTGTGACAGCTGTGGAAAAAGTTTCACCCAACTAGAAAATATGAAGAAACACAGGATTGTGCACACTGGTGAAAAGCCTTTCATGTGTGATATATGTGGAAAAAGTGATCGTGAAAATATAATAAGGCACATGTTATTACATTCAGGTGAGAAACAATACGAGTGTTCTGTGTGTAGTCGGAGATTCACTTAACTTGGCAATTTGAAGAGCCTTAGAATAATTCATACTGGTGATAAACCTTACACGTGCCACGAGTGTGGGAAAATTTTCAGCCGCTTTGGAAATATGAACAGACACAGAATCTTGCATACGGGTGATAAACCTCATGAGTGTTTCGAATGTGGAAAACGATTCAGTCTAGATGAATATTTGAAGCGGCACATGATAGTGCATACGGATGATAAACCTGACAGGTGTGATGACTGTGGGAAAAGTTACAGTGATCGTACATGTTTAATTAGACATATGACAGTACATTCAGGTGAAAAACGATACGAGTGTCCTACGCGTAGGAAGAGATTCACTCTACTTGACAGGTTGAAAAACCACAGTATGGT
>WNGS01043463.1:0-11166 GCA_020271785.1 Procambarus virginalis
ATAAAGAATATTGTGCAGGAGCCTATGCCACGCTTTCTAACTTTAGAATTGCTTTAAATACATGGATGGTGATATACTAAAGAAATTGTTCGCGACTTTTGTCAGGCCAAAGCTAGAATATGCAGCGGTTGTATGGTGCCCATATCTTAAGAAGCACATCAACAAACTGGAAAAGGTGCAAAACATGCTACTAAGTGGCTCCCAGAACTGAAGGGCAAGAGCTATGAGGAGAGGTTAGAGGCACTAAATGTGCCAAAACTAGAAGACAGAAGAAAAAGAGGTGATATGATCACTATATACAAAATAGTAACAGAATTGATAAAATCGATAGAGAAGATTTCCTGAGACCTGGAACTTTAAGAACAAGAGGTCATAGATTTAAACTAGCTAAACACAGATGCCGAAGAAATATAAGAAAATTACTTTCGCAAACAGAGTGGTAGACGGTTGGAACAAGTTAGGAGAGAAGGTGGTGGAGGCCAAGACCGTCAGTAGTTTCAAAGCATATATGACAAAGAGTGCTGGGAAGACGGGACACCACGAGCGTAGCTCTCATCCTGTAACTACACTTAGGTAATTACAAGTCTGGGAAGTAAAAAGAGGGTCAATCATCAGCATAATAACGAGCAGGTAACAATTTAATTCATGATAAACCCCCAAACAGGCCCCCCCCCCAGGGGGTGCACCATGAGTACAGTATACGCCCAGCAATTGCCACCTTAACCCTTAGGCCACTAAGGGCCATTTTGCCTTCAACACCCACAGGCACAACAAAAAAAAAATCCCCAAAATTCTTCGTCTTATAAAAGTGTTTATTTGTGTTCCCTGTTCACGGGAAAAAAATGTAGGTAGCATATTTTGGCCATAATAGGACCACAAATCTGGTAAAAAAACCAGCATTGAATGTAATGAAAACGCATTTTCTGGGTGAGCCCCGGAGGCTCCTTGGAGCTTATAGGGCTAATGTATGTTATATTAGACTGAGACATTAGCTAAGGAGTTTAGACCTACCAGGGACCAGTGCCAGAACCTGGCCCCTTCAGTGAGGTTTCAGTGAGCAATGGCCCTGGAAAACCCCCTTATGTTTTTTTTTTATCTGCCATCGACTGGGGTTAGGCATCCAGAAAGGTAGGCATAACAAAACAAACCCCACATGGTAAAAAACTAAAACAGAAAAGTAGAAACTACTTACAATCCAAGGAAACAAGCAAACATCACACTTTACTGCCGCACCGATCGTTCACGCAGCCCTCCTCGCCCCGAGACGGGGAGGGGTGGGGGCCTGGACCTCACTGTGCCAGCTGCCTAGCATCAGTTCGGAAGCTAAGCTTCAACAACATGAAAAAACCACCGACCAGTGAGAGGGAGGGTTGCCAGGGAGCCTCCGGGCTCACCCAGAAAATGGCATTTCATTACATTCAACGCTGGTTTTCTGTGGAGAGCCCCTATGGCTCCCTGGAGCTTCATACTCAAAGAGAAGGAAAAGAAAGGACCGACCTGGAAGGCGGCCGCCACAAACTTCTCAACACGAAGCCGAGACAACAGGCTGCAACCTGCGGCCCAAGGCAACACAAGAATGCACAGGAGCAGACACGCGCACAAAGAACGGGCGGCCAGGAACCTGTGCGACCCCCAAATCCTCGCACCAGAAATGAGCCCTAGACGTCACCAACACGGAAGTGAAAGCTGCAAATGTCTGAACGCAGGGGCGCAAGGATAGACTGCTGGCTGGTAGACTTAAAAACTCTGCGAATGACCTGGAAGACCCAAGCCCGGAAACAGGGAACGAAGGGAACCGGATCAACCCAAAGTGCATCCCCAGTCACGGTATGCAGGTAACGGCAAAGAGCTGGAATCGGACAACACATGACGCACCCCGAGCCAACCTAGCATCAATAACCCAAGGACCCCTCCGGAAAGCAGCTGTCTCGACCATTGCCAGAAGGACGGAGAAAGGCTGCAAACGTACAAACTACCACCAGTACCAAAAGAGCAGAAAACCTGCACCGGAAGAGAGCTGGAAGCTCCACAACCCACAGAGGCCCATGCCAACAAAATATGGCCTATGAAAACAATCTGGAACTGAAGGGGCTACAGAGCACCACTTGGTTTCCGAACCCCTTGGGGACGAGACCCGTCGGTTATCGTGTAAGTTCGTAAACGAGAAATGGAGGAAAATGGAGAGAATTTTTTATAAAATTTAACAAAAAATTTTAAGGGGAAAAAATGGACAGATTCATAGGATAAATGCAACAAATGAAATAAAGTTCATTGTGTAATTGCGTTCACGAATCACCCCACCCTTCCCTCCCTCACTGCTTCTGTCTCTCACTGCATCTCTTCCTTCACTGCATCTTCCTTCACTGCCTCACCCCCCAATGCCTCACTGCCTCTCCCTCAATGCTCACTGCACTCCCCCTCAATGCCTCACTGCCTCCCCCCTCAATGCCTCACTGCCTCTCCCCCTCAATGCCTCACTGCCTCTCCCCCTCAATGCCTCACTGCTCTCCCCCTCAATGCCTCACTGCCTCTCCCCCTCAATGCCTCACTGCCTCTCCCCCTCATGCCTCACTGCCCTCCCCTCAATGCCTCAATGCCTCCCCCTCAATGCCTCACTGCCTCTCCCCTCAATGCTCATGCCTCTCCCCTCAACCCTGCCATCCCTCCCTCACTGCCTTCCTCATAACATGAGAACAGCAGGCTATGGAGGAGGGGGAGCTACTAACGGGGTCGGGATCTACTAACGGGGTGGAGGCTGTGTAGTGGCGGCCATGTCTGTCAGCGCCTGCTCACAGATGCCACCTGTGCATAATTCATAAATAAAACCCTATTTGTTTAATTAATAAATAGGAAATCATATAACATGTTAATGATTAATAATGTATATTAATATATGAAAATTAACATATTTTGGCATAAATATTTTACAACTAAGATTAAAATTTGTAGTACAATATGGCTGAGAAGTTTGGAAACCATCCCTGGTCAGCAAATCCTTCCTTACTGCCTCCCTCACCACTCCACCAACAGAGGGGGGGGGGAGAATTAGTGAGAGAGGAGAAATAGTGGGAGAGGGAGAATTAGTGAGAAAGGGAGGGAAGGGAAGGTAGGGAGAGAGCTAGAAGGAAAATAGTGGGGGAGAATGGGAGAATTAGGGAGGGAGGGGAAAGGCAGGCAGGCTGCCTGCCTGCCTGCCTGCTGCCTGCCTGCCTGCCAGCCAGCCAGCCAGCCAGCCAGCCAGCCAGCCAGCCAGCCAGCCTCTCTGCCTGCGTCAATCCCCTGCCTGCCTTTCCCTCCCTCCCCAATTCTCCCATCCCCCCCTCACTACTTCCTGCCTACCCCCCCTTCCTTTCTCACTAATTCTCCCTCTCTCTCATACTGCCTTCCACCTAAGCTCCCCCATCCACCCACCAGTCAGCAATCACTGACGCAATGCGTGCTTTGGAACCTACATGGTGCACAGATGTTTCTTGATTGTGCAGATATGTAAAACAAAATCACAGAATGAACTCTCCAGCCTCGTGACAAATCAAAATAATAGGAATAATAGGCCATGAATCTGTGAAATCACAGGGTAGAAGGCACTCTAAGAGTGGTGGCGCCCAAACAGTCACTGGACCATCTTCCACCCATCACCACAGGCCGGCGCAATGCTTGGCGGACCGCTTCCTACCCGAACTTTGTTCGTGTAGCATGACTCCCCAACCCCAATCGGGAAACTGGAAGTTTCGGATAACTAAAGTTCGGAAACCAAGTGGTGCTCTGTACCACAAACTGAGGAGAAGAAGATAAGTCCATACGTCCGGAAGAGCCAACGAAACGAGTGGCGACGTCCGGCCAATCCGTGAACAGAGGAATGAACTGAGAAAGGTGTGTCCTGCATACTGGCGGACAGCCTCAGACATGAACCGCACAGCTAGCCAAACCCCGAGAATTCAGCTAACGAGCCACTCGAAGGGACCAACCCCAAAGGTCAAAGACCTAAGAGAAAACACCTGTGGTTCCGGCAATGAACCACCAGAGAACAGTCCGAATGGAGCTGGATGGTAGAGCACGAGTGACCTGAACCCTCCGAAGTGCAAACCAGACAGCCACGAACTCCCGAACCATGCTGTGAGCCTGATGGACGGACAGACCCCACCATCCCCGGCCGACCTGGTGAGCACTGGTCAAAAGCCCACCGAAGATGACGACGCACTGTGAACACATCGAACGAAGGCTCGGTGAGGGGCCAAGGCACTGAACCCCGAAAACCCAAAGAGGAGCTGGTGACGTAGCACCAACACAAGATCCCCAGAGGATGAACCCAACGATTGCACGGAGGCAGAAGGGAAGTCCCCGAAGGAATCAAACAGACGCCGAAGCCAAACCCGACCCTGCGGGCAGACCAGACATCGAAGTTCAGACTCCCGCACAAGCGCTCGAGCAACCAGCGAGTGACCTGGGACCCCCCCTCATAAACAGCCGAAGGCGGGACAACAGCAGCAACACTTCTGGAGGGAAAGACAAGGAGCAGCCCAGAGCCATAAACAAGACCCAGCCAGGTCCGAACCTGGGACGGAAACATATGGAACGGCTTTCAGATCACTAGGAAACTGAACCCGGCGATCTAGAAAGAGCCACACCCCCGGTGAGCAGACAAGCGGTCCGACTGGGGGCCCACACCAGCCAGAGTCGAGGTAGGCCAGACACGAATCCGAGCAGACACAAACAGGGCACCAAGATCCGGTAAAGATGCATAAGTACACCAACCTGGTTGATACCTGTTGATGGGGTTCTGGGAGTTCTTCTACTCCCCAAGCCCGGCCCGAGGCCAGGCTTGACTTGTGAGAGTTTGTCCACTAGGCTGTTGCTTGGAGCGGCCCGCAGGCCACATACCCACCACAGCCCGGCTGGTCCGGAACTCCTTGTAGGAATAATCTAGTTTCCTCTTGAGATGCCACGGTTGTTCCGGCAATATTTCTTATGCTTGCTGGGAGGACGTTGAACAACCGTGGACCTCTGATGTTTATACAGTGTTCTCTGATTGTGCCTATGGCACCTCTGCTCTTCACTGGTTTCATTCTGCATTTTCTTCCATATCGTTCCTCCAGTATCGTTGTTATTTTCTGTGTAGATTTGGGACCTGGCCCTCCAGTATCTTCCAGGTGTATATTATTTGATATCTCTCTCGTCTTCTTTCTAGTGAGTACATTTGGAGAGCTTTGAGACGATCCCAATAATTTAGGTGCTTTATCCGTCTATACGTGCTGTATATGTTCTCTGTATTCCTCTATTTCAGCAATCTCCTGCTCTGAAGGGGGAAGTGAGTACTGAACAGTACTCAAGACGGGACAGCACAAGTGACTTGAAGAGCACCAACATTGTGATGGATCCCCTGGATTGAAAGTTTGGTAATCCATCCATCATTTTCTTCTGGCTCTCTGCAATATTTGCTTGGTTATGCTCCCTAAACGTTAGAGGTCGTCAGAATCATCATTATTCCCAAATCCCTTTACATGCTGTGTTCCTACTATGGGACATTTGATTGTGGTTTTGTACTCTGTATTAGTTAAGTTCCTCTTTACCGGTACCTGATGTCATGGAATTATCACTGTAAACATCATGTTATGTTTCGATGCCAGTTCGAATAGCCTTAGTAATGCCGAGTTTAGAGTTTTAATATCTATCACGAGGTGCATGTTCAACTGATTTTTGTGTAGTCACTGGCAAAGATGATGAACGAGCTGTGTGTACGTGTGGTATTTTTGTCTATATACTGTTATGAGAATAAGGAAAAGCAGCGGTGCAAGGACGTCTACCCTGAGGTACAGAGCTATTTTAACTCGCACTTGGACTAGATATTTATATGGTTGACCGTTACTGCGGAGTCCTGTTTGACAGAAAACGGATTATCCAGCGTCCTACTTACCGGTTATTTCCATTGGCTTCATTTTTTGTGCTATCACCCCATGGTCCCAAATTTATCGAAAGCCTTTGCGATCCGTGTATATCACATCACATTCTGTTTTTCTTCTAATGCCTCAGTGACCTTTTCGTAGTTGCGCAAGTAGCTGTGAGAGGCACGATCTTCCACGCTCGAAATCCATGTTGGCCTGGGTTGTGAAGGTCATTTGTCGTCTCCATGAAAAGTGGGATCCCTGACCTAATCACTCTCTCAAAATACTTTTATTATGTGTGCGAGGTCAGTGCAACTGGGTCTATAAGTCTTCTTTGCCAATGCTTTGATACCTCCTTTGTGTAAAGGGGCTATGTGCTGCTACTTTAGGTGCATCTGGTATCTCTCCTTGTCCAAGCTCTCCTCCACCCTATACTGAGAGCCTGTGCTACCGGCACTTTGCATTTTTATAAATATTGATTCCATGAGTCTTGGACCTGTGGCCGAGTGCATGGCATGTTTTCAATTTCTCCTTCAAAATATTAGTGCAGCTCTGTGTTGATATCAGTTATATTTACAGGGGTTGGAAAATATCCACCCAATAAAGAATATTGTCTGGATCTTCTACTTTCATGTTGTTATTGGAGTGCTAACATGTCCTCATACTGCCCTTTTAGATTTCACTAATTACTTTGTCACCTCCGTATATAAACCATACACTTGTACGAATAGGTCCATTACTGCAGTGGTTATTGCTTGTGATTTCGCATATGTGGAAGAAGTATTTTGGATCTTCTTTTATTTCCTGAATTGCTTTAGGTTCTAGACTGCCTTTCTTCAGTTTCATATGAGTGTTTCAATTTCCGCTCGATCTTCTTCAATTCTCCCTGATTTAAATTATTCCTTCTTTGACGGGAAAATCCTGTGTCTGCAAGAAGCAGTTCCGTTATTCTGTTCCTGCGTTTATAGTGTCTTTCTGCGTCTCCTACTTTCTACGTTGGCATCTCTTTCTGGTTTTCCTCAAAGGAACCTGTTTCAGACAGACTTGATACGCTTCCGGATTCAGTTTTTCTATTCCTTATGTAGGACGTTTTATTACTTAAATACAGTTCCCCAGGACGATGTTTTTAAGTTCCCTGTGTATTATCTCCCCAGTCTATCCTTTTATTATTAAAATCCCCTCTCCGACCCCCACTTACTGAATAACCCCTCTCGCTTGATAATTGTTTTAGGTCTATTCTGAGCATTGATGGTAGAGTTTGCACTTCAATGAGCTTGTATTCTGAATATGTGGTAATCTGATAATCGGAATGTCTACCTCTGATAATGTCTTCGTTGTTCTTAAAGACCAGATCGCGAATATTTTTATTTCTCGTTGGCTCCGATATCTGCTGAGTGAGTGACATTTTGTCACACGAACTCTAAGTAGTTCTCTAATCTGTGGTTGGTTAGGTCCTGATAGATTCCCTGGTAAAATAATATTGTTTGCTATTCTCCAAACAGAGACTAGGCAAGTTGAAGTAAACTAAGAAGATAATATCAGATATCGAGTTCTCCAAATTATCAAGGATATTATCTATGGTTTATTCTGTGCGGTGAATCCTCAAGCCGTTGCGGAGGTGCTGGCGGTTTGATATTAGAATAATCCACTAATTTATTTCTCTAGTTTTAATCCCAGTACCCCTATCACCTCATTTGTAACGTTGTAACTGTACTTGTAACCAAGTACCAATTACAAACTAGGAAGGCAACAAAGAGCAGCAAGCCTGAAGCCCCAACACCAAACTATGCCAGTCCCGGAACCCGGAGAGGGAACGTGCCGAAATAAGTGACCCGGACGGTCCAGTGCTACCATCCAGGCAGCCAGCCCCAAACAGAAGTCCGGCTCCGGCCGGACCGGAGACAACACGTCCTCCGAATAGGGCAAAGAATCCAGGGATTCGGACGGGACAGGTCCAGAATGAGCCAAGATTCCGCAGAGTGGGGCCGGTGCAGGAGGCCTATTGTCTGCCTAGCATAGAACAGACGGGGGAGCCCCGGTTATTGGAGTGAGTTCAGGATAGACCACGTCCAACGAAACCACCAAGAGGCTCCAAAGATTCCCATGATGAAGCCGGAAGGGGGTTGGAAGAGCCCAACCCCCGCCAGCCCCGCACCCTCCAAAAGTAGAGGATAAGCCATCCGCGCCCGGGACCCGGGGGGGGGATACCGTCGCAAAGAAAAGCCAAAAAACCAGCGTTGAATGTAGATGAAACGCCATTTTCCTGGGTAAGCCCCGGAGGCTCCCTGGAGCTTATTGAGGGCTAGGGATGTATGTTATACTAGACCGGAACATTAGCTCTAAGGACTGTTCACAAACCTGCCAGGGATCACGCGCCAGAACCTGGCCCTTTGAGAGGTTTCAGGGAGCAAGTGGCCCTGGAAAACCCCCCTTGTGGTTGGGGGATTTCCTTATGTGCCATCGACCTGGGTTAGGCCCCCAGAAAGGAAGGCATAACAAACAAACCCCACATGGTAAAAAAACCTAAAAAAACCCCAGAAAAGCCTAACAGAGTTAGAAACTCCATCCCTCCATTCCAAGGAACCAAGGAAGCAAGCAAACATCACACTTCACTGCCTTGCCGAATCGGTAGCCGCGCAGTCCTCCCCGCCCCAAGAGGGGGAGGAGGAGCCCTGGACCTGGAGCGTATTGGGCTAATGTATGTTATACTAGACCGGGACATTAGCTAAGGACTTCAAACCTACCATCGGGACCAGCGCCAGAACCTGGGCCCATTCAGAGAGGTTTCAGGGAGGCAATGGCCCTGGAAAACCCCCTTGTGGTTGGGGTTTCCTTATCTGCCATCGACCCAGAGAGGTAGGCCCCCAGGAAGGAAGGCATAACAAAACAAACCCCACATGGTAAAAAAACAAACAAAAAACCTCAACAGAGTTAGAAACTCCCCTACAAGTCCAAGGAAACAAAGGAAGCAAGCAAACATCACCCTTCACGTGCCGTGCCGATCGTCCGCGCAGCCCTCCCCAGCCCCAAGAGGGGGAGGTAGTGGGCCCCGGACCTACCCGCGCCGGCTGCCTTCAGTTCGGAAGTTAAGCTTAAACCAACGCGAAAAAAAAAAACACCGACCGGATGGGAGGGAGTGTAGCCAGGGAGCCTCCGGGCTCACCCAGGAAAAATGGCGTTTCAATACATTCAACACTGGTTTTCTGTGGGGAGTCCCCTATGCTCCCTGGAGGCTCATACCCACTGCAGGAAAGAAAAGGGAAAGAGTGCGTAACCCGGGAGGCGGCCGCCACAAAATCCGAAATGCAAAGCCGAGACAGGCTGCCACCTGCAACCCAAGGCAACAAAGAAACGACACGGAGCACGACACGCATAAACAATGGGCGGCCAAGAATCTGTGCGACCCTCAAAGCCCTGCGCCCAAACTGAGCCCTAGACGTCACCAACACAACAGTAAAAGCTGCAAAGGTATCCGGACAGCACGGCCGCAAGGACAGACCGCAGGCTGGAAGATGGAAAAACTCTGCGGACGACCTGGGAGACCCGAGCCCTGAAACAGGAAACATATCAACCCAAAGCGCATCCCCAGACACGGTGTGCAGGTAACGGCAAAAAGCACAACAGGACAACACAGGACACGGCAGAGTAAACGCCAAACCAAGGCAAACACTACTAAGAAACCGAGGCCAGAGAAGCGTCTATCCCGGCTGACATTAGCTTACGAACTGAAGGCGGCCGGCGTGGTGAGGTCCAGGGCGTGGTGAGGTCCGGGGGCTCCCCCTCCCCCTCTCGGGGCGGTTAGGGCTGCATGGACGATCGGTGAACAGTAAAGTATGATGCTTGCTTTTGCTTGTTTCCTTGGGGATGTAGGAGTTTCTACCTCTCTGTCCGGTTTTTTGTTTTAGTTCTTTTACCATGTGGGGTTTGTTTTGTCAGGGCCTACCTTTCTGTGTGCCTAACCCCGGGCGATGTGCAGATAAGGAAAACCCCAAACCATCAAGGGGGTTTCCAGGGCCCATTGCTCCTGAAACCTCTCTGAAGGGTCCCGGTTCTGGGCATGGGGTCCCTGGTAGGTCTGAACTCCTTAGCTAATGTCCCTGTCTAATATAACAAACATTAGCCTGATAAGCTCCAGGGAGACGTAGGGGCTCCCCACAGAAACGCCCAGAACTGTGGACCAAGCGAGAAGCCAGATAAAGCAAGCTGCTACCCCCAGCGCCCCCGTCAAACAGCGAAAGGGAAAGGCGCCCCTTCCAAAAGAAATGAATTATATATATATATAGGTATTTTATATATATAATATATATATCTATATAATATATATATGATTATATATATAGATATTGTATATATGTCATATAGGTATATATATATATATTATATATATATAGATATATAATATCATAGTATATATATATGTAAATATGTGTATATATGTGTATATATATATATAATATATATATATATATATATTATATAATATATATATATATATATAATCTATAATTAATAAACTCCTGCGGACGACCTGGGAGACCCGAGCCCCTGAAACAGGGATGGAGGGGAACTGGATCAACCCACACGGCATCCACCGACACGGTAGGCAGGTAACGGCAAAAAGCACAACTGGACAACACAGGACACGGCAGCTAAACGCCACAACAAAGCAAACACTACCCTAGGAACGTGAGGCCAGAGAGCGTCTATCCCGGCTGACATTCGCTTACGAACTGGAGTGCTAAGCCCGGACGGCGCGTATATTATATATATATCTATTAGATATATATATATATATATATATATATATATATATTATATATATATAATTATAGATATATATATATATATATATATGCAACAAGCCTGAATGGTCCCCAGGACTAGAACAACTGAAAGGAACTCACATCCCAAAAGTGACTCGAAACCCATACTCCCAGGAGCAACGCAACGGTATGTACAGGCAGGGATGCATGGCGAAGAGTCCACAAGCACGTGGCTGAAGTATGTGGACCAGACCACAACCCCCTCTAGAATTGAAGGGACGACGACGTTCGGTCCGTCCCTGGACCATTCTCAAGTCGCTTGTCTCCAGTTCGCCCGTTCAGGCGAAGAGTCACAATACGTGGCTGAAGTATGTTGACACCAGGACTTGAGAATGGTCCAGGACGGATCCGAAACGTCGTCGTCCCTTCAATCTTCTAGTGTGTTCTGGGTCATGTACAGGGATGCCTTAAACCACCTGACCATCACGACCGGACATAAGGAGTGATAGCCCAGGCTATCTGAA
>WNGS01043467.1:0-13042 GCA_020271785.1 Procambarus virginalis
AAAAGATCATTGCCAGAGGCACGCTGAGGGCCTGCGCTGCTTCTTTTAGTATCCACGGTGATACTTTGTCTGGTCCTACTGCTTTAGATGCATCTAGAGTTGTCAACTGTTTCATTACCTCCTGTACTGTCACCTCTATATCTGATAGTCTTTCATCTAGGGTAACCCCTTCCAACAATGGGAGCTGCTCGGGCTCGGTAGTGAATACTCCATGGAAACTGGCATTCAGTGCCTCACAGATTTCCTTGTCACTTTCAGAATATGTCCCCTCTGCCTTCCTTAGTCTTAATTGTCACTTGGTCGTTCACCGACATTTTTCTTCTTATATGACTGTGTAGTAGCTTAGGTTGTTTTTTTCGCTTTGATTGCAATATCGTTCTCATAATTTGTTTCCGATGTCCGTCTGATGTTAATGTAATCGTTCCTAGCTCTGTTGCATCTGATCCTGTTGTCCTCTGTCCTTTGTCTTCTGTATTTTCTCGACTCCCGCCTGCTGGCCATTTTTGCTTCCTGACACTGTCTCTTAAACCATGGGTTATTATATTCCTTCTTATTTTTTCCCTTTACTGTTGGTATAAATCTCTCTTCGGCCTCTTATCATTTCTGTATGACTAGGTCCATCATATCTTGGACTGTTTTTCCTCTAATTTCTTCTTCCCTCTGCACTTCTCCCAGATAGTCCCATATCCTCCTATAGTCCCCTTTCCTGTAGTCAACTCTCCTTTCCCAGATCTCTTGTCCCATGGTCACAAGTTTGAATTCCATCATGTAGTCAAAGACTAGGACACAATGGTCACTGGCCCCTAGAGGTATTTCATGCTCCAAATTCTCGATATCTTCTACGTTCTGGGTGAAATCAGGTCTAATAGGCTCGGTGCATCTCCTCCTCTTTCCCTGAGTCTTCCTTCACATGCTGTGTTAGGAAATTCCTGTCTATAACATCTACTAATTTTGCTCCCCACGTTTCGTCCCCTCCATGGGGATTCCTCGATTCCCAATTATCTCTCCATGATTTAGGTCCCCCATACCAGCAGCTTTCTCTCGTCATTTTGTGGGCTAGTTTGCTGCCTTCTTCAGTTCATCTTGCATGCCTGTTGTTTGTCATCATACTCCTGTCTGGTGTCTTCTACTGTTGTTGGGGGATTGTAGATTCCCAAGATCACAATCTTCCATCTGTGTGTGTGTTGTGGTGTGTGTGTGTGTGGTGTTTGGTTGTGTGTGTGTTGTGTTGTGTGTGTGGTGGTGTGTGTGTTGTGTGTGTGTGTGTGTTGTGGTGTGTGGTGTGTGTGTGTGCTCGTCACACACGTAGTCACACACATCATAGTAGCCTCTTTCTCACAAACTTAGTCGTCCTCCTGTATGGTCAACTACCTATTTCATTTCAGACACTTTTCTAAACTTTTAGGTGCTTTATTGCGTAGACCTCTTAGAATCTACTGATGTTTTACTCACACACCTTATAATTCTATGTGACGTGTCAGTCATCTCATCAGTTTCTTCACTGTTGTTTTTCCCATGATGTAACTGTGAAGTACTACGGTTGGAAATATATTGCATTTAACATGACGTTTTAAAATCTCCTCCAATCTTCCCACAATGAGGCACTAATAACCAGCCTCTGGTACTTTCTCCTGCTCTCTGAAAGTCTGGAGTTCCTGTAGTTTTTCCATGCTCTGGCACCTAATTTATTTTCTTTCTTTCATGCCTGACTAAATCGTGGGCTCCGCTTGGGTAACAGAACACCATCATGTTTTGTATTGCCCTCTCTGAGTTCTGTTTCCTGTAGTATTCCCATTGAATTTTATCGTCTGTTTTTAGTTTTTATTTGAAATGCTAGTATTTTGTTTTAATCCATCCTCCTGTTTAGATAGTACGTTTATAACTATGTACATATAACATTGTACTTATATTGACGTTTCAAACTTTATATAGTAAAATTTGGTACTATTCACTTAATAGAGCTCTAAAATTTAGCTATAAACCAATCTTATATATTCCTAGGACTAGTGTAGCACGTAAATTTCCTTTGTCAGGCCTCAAATTCCAAATAATGGGCTTTATTGAGTGGTTAGGGTTTATTAGAAACATATACACAAAACCTTTTCATAGTGATCCAAGTTTAATAGTACAAATTCTACTCTTTTATTGTCCATTTTGTCAATATATGTACGATGGTCCACATCGTAAGTATATGAACAATCTAAACAGGATAATTTTTTTATTTGTGTTACCTTCCTTGAGTAGATTATTCCTACTACCAATAGAATCTTATATGTCAATATACAGTGATTTAAATTATCTTGGGGATGTCATTTTCATTACCCCTATTTCTAACTCACTCAGGTAGAGTATCATGTCATCTTTCTTGTTCGTCATTGTCTTTCATTCTTGAGGGAATTGTAAAATTCTCATTGTAACATAAATAGTTTACCTCCTCATGTATATATATGACCTTACTTGTTTCATTGTTCTCTCTGTATATATTTCCATGAATAAAAGCCAGGATTCATTATTATAGAAACAGAAACTACCATTTCTATTACACTAATAGTAGCCATATTCATTCTGTTATACTTGGCAATTTCTCAAAGTTCTTGTATATTAATGTTTCTCACGTGTACGGTTGCAATATATAAATGCTTTGAGATGCTCCATGGCCATCCAAAAGCATGGAATTTAAAGTTACCAATTTGTTTTTGTAAGGAACAACGGACCAGTCAAAATCTAACTTAAGAACATGTAATAACACTTATTTCATATATAAAACTTTATGTATGGTTAAGCTCTGTTATAAGCCACAATAAACATGAAAAAATGACAACTTTTGAGCCATTAAATTAGAGTCTAGATTCTACTTAAGTGAAATATTTTGCTAAAATCTTGATATGTGACAAACATTTTTATTAATTTTCCAGTAATATCTTTTGCAGTATTAATCTAAGCGTGTCAGGTAATATCTGTCCACCTATAATAATTTTGTTTTAAAAATCTCACCTGAAAACATCAAGATGAATGTTGTTTGTA
The DNA here is from genome assembly GCA_020271785.1 of Procambarus virginalis. Classification (NCBI taxonomy): domain Eukaryota; kingdom Metazoa; phylum Arthropoda; class Malacostraca; order Decapoda; family Cambaridae; genus Procambarus; species Procambarus virginalis. The sequence continues at coordinate 3,025 of WNGS01043467.1, forward strand.
CAGAATATAATGTTTACATTTTGGATACACAACTTCTGGATTTGTTTCCTTGATAACTGTTACCTTAAGCATAAGTCTATTCACCAACACTTTAAAAATTAATGGATATTGTGAATTGATGACGCCCATTCATATATTTAAAAAAAGTCAATAACCAATTAATTCTCCCTTGTTCGTGAATATTATTGTAGATGTAATTAATATTAATTAAAATATTAAATTTAATATAAAAATAATATATTCCTAATTTGAAATTATAATTGTTATTATACAAATGACAAGTAATCATAACGACACTACAAAATTATATAAGAGGATCGTATTAAAGTCATTATATAGATATATTTCTTTACTGAACAATGCCACTCGCATCAGACCATCATTGATCTTGATACAACCATTAAATGTTTAATTCAGCTGCTGGATGTCTTTAAGGTAGTATTCCTGGCGACGAGAACTATCTTTGCATTGGTTTTTCATGAGACAGAACATAGCATAAGCCTAGTATTATTAAAAAATATATTTTGCAGTTGGTCCACCTTTTGACTTGGTTTCTCATATGTATAAATGCTGACATTTGGATCAGGAGAACTTTAGTAAAGGTGGTGGCTATAAAAGTTTAGTGGTCGGTAACCATAATTAGAGTAGAAAGGGTAGGATGGTTCCGACTCTGGCTCGGCCGACCTCTTGTAGAAATTACGGATATAACTGTGTTGTGGGCCGTAGGAGTAAATTGGGTATGTTGGTTCAGGCTCTGGCTCGGCAGACCTCTTGTAGTAATGGCGACCATAACTGAGTTGTGGGTTGTAGGAGTAAATTGGGTATGTTGGTTCAGGTTCTGGCTCGGCAGACCTCTTTCCATTGTGGTAGCCGTGAATGTATTTAGGGTAAGCACTACCGTAATTGCTCGTCACGTAACTGGGCTCCGCATCTCGCTTCTCAATTTCAGAAGCGCAAACGGCAGCTGCCAGGATCACAAACACCTATACATAAAAAAAATAATCTTAGTGTCATGATATTTAGAAGTAAAGAATTTTTCTTCTGTACATGTAAGATTCCTACAAATTACCAAATGATATGCCTAATTTAATATAATATAATATTTTGATTGTAAATTCATGTAAGTGAAGTAAATCGTTGGCGCTACTCACCAAGAGCTTCATGGTTGATAGTTGATCGGCTGTGGCCACAGCTGAGCGAGTGTGTCTTGCAGCAGTGACACCAGGGCTTTTATACGAGAGAGAGGCAGATATCCTTGGGTTTCCCCTCAATTTTGATGACGTTCCAATGAGAAAGCTGTAGTTATAATTGTATCTTCCTTATTTAATTCTAAATATTAGATTGTTAATCCAATTGCATATTGTACGAATTGTCTTTCGTTTAGGTTAATAGTTACATTGATTTTAGTTAAATTGAAAATATTTTATATGCATGCACATGTTTTATATCTCGCTAGGAGTATGTCCCTTTCATGATTCCATGTTAATACAACTTTAATTTGTCATTGGAACAGACATGTTCATCATGGGCTGTTTTTCGCTCTTTTTTCGGAGTTGCATTCTGTAGAAGATAAGTAGTTCGACCTTAAGGAGGGATTTCGATGTAAGCCAATATTATATTTGTACACAATCTGCCTGTCCCTGACGAAACAAATTATAATTATTATCATAATAAATGCTCATTTGAGTGCCAACCAGAGTTTTGGAACTTAACAAAAATGATTACTAAGATTTTCTCAATGAGTGTGAATTAGAGTGTGAGGATATTAAATTTAAGCATTGTTTTCTAGAAATGTTGTAAATTCATGAGCTTCTTTCAAGTGCAGAGCGTGTTAGTGTGACCCTCACGTATCAACACGGAAGATTTCCCTGTTGCCTTGGAGATAAATTTACTCAGATGACTTGGAGCTCATATGTCGAAAGGAATGTAAATTGTATTGAGTAGTTATAAGGTGCTTTGTTATATAACTCTATATCTTTGTGGATTGATACCTGATATATTCTGGATTTAGAGCACCCGATGTATATACTTACCTGAGAAATTATAGGTAAGATGTTTGGAGATCTTATTTGGTTGAACTCTGCAATAGATATTTGCTGGAATTGAAATATCTTACCTAGACAAAATATATATGCGCGTTTTATATTCCGGGACACTTGCTATATTTATGGTGTGTGTGTGTGTTTGTGTGTGTGTGTGTCTTTGTTGTGTGTGTGTGTGTGTGTGTGGGTGTTTGTGTGTGTACTCACCTAGTTGTACTCACCTAGTTGTGCTTGCGGGGGTTGAGCTCTGGCTCTTTGGTCCCGCCTCTCAACCGTCAATCACAGGTGTACAGTTTCCTGAGCCTATTGGGCTCTATCATATCTACACTTGAAACTGTGTATGGAGTCAGCCTCCACCACATCGCTTCCTAATGCATTCCATTTGTCAACCACTCTGACACTAAAAAAGTTCTTTCTAATATCTCTGTGGCTCATTGGGCACTCAGTTTCCACCTGTGTCCCCTAGTGCGTGTGCCCCTTGTGTTAAACAGCCTGTCTTTATCAACCCTGTCGATTCCCCTGAGAATCTTGAATGTGGTGATCATGTCCCCCTAACTCTTCTGTCTTCCAACGAAGTGAGGTTTAATTCCTGCAGTCGCTCCTCGTAGCTCATACCTCTCATCTCGGGTACTAGTCTGGTGGCAAACCTTTGAACCTTTTCCAGTTTAGTCTTATGCTTGACTAGATAGGACTCCATGCTGGAGCCGCATACTCCAGGATTGGTCTGACATATGTGGTATATAATGTTCTGAAAGATTCCTTACACAAGTTTCTAAAGGCCGTTCTTATGTTAGCCAACCTGGCATATGCTGCTGATGTTATCCTCTTGATATGAGCTTCAGGGGACAGGTCTGGCGTGATATCAACCCCCAGGTCTTTCTCTCTCTCTGACTCTTGAAGTATTTCATCTCCCAAATGATACCTTGTATCTGGTCTCCTGCTTCCTACCCCTATCTTCATTACATTACATTTGCTTGGGTTAAACTCTAACAGCCATTTGTTCGACCATTCCTGCAGCTTGTCCAGGTCTTCTTGAAGTCTCAAGCTGTCCTCCTCTGTCTTAATCCTTCTCATAATTTTGGCGTCGTCAGCAAACATTGAGAGGAATGTGTGGTGTGTGTGTGTGTGTGTGGTGTGTGTGTGTGTGTGTGTTGTGTGTGTGTGTGTGTGTGTGTGTGTGGTGGGGTGTGTGTGTGTTGTGTGTGTGTGTGGTGTGTGTTGTGTGTGTTGTGTGTGTGTGTGTGTGTGTGTGTGTGTGTGTGGTGTGTGTGTGTGTGTGTGTGTGTGGTGTGTGTGTGTGTGTTTGCTCGTCACACCGTTGTCACACACATCATTGTAGCACTCTTTCTCACAACTTAGTCGTCCTCCTGTATGGTCAACTACCTATTTCATTTCAGACACTTTTCTAACTTTTAAGTGCTTTATTGCGTAGACCTCTTAGAATCTACTGATTTTTACTCACACCACCTTATAATTCTATGTGAACGTGTCAGTTATCTCATCAGTTTCTTCACTGTTGTTTTTCCCATGATGTAACTGTGAAGTAACTACGGATGGAAATATATTGAAATATATTCTCCTGCTCTCTGAAAGTCTGGAGTTCCTGTTGTTTTTCCATGCTCTGGCACCTATTTATTTTCTTTCTTTCATGCCTGACTAAATCGTGGGCTCCGCTTGGGTAACAGAACACATCATGTTTTGTATTGTCCTCTCTCTCTGAATTCTGTTTCCTGTAGTATTCCCATTATGAATTTTATCGTCTGTTTTTAGTTTTTATTTTAAATGCTAGTATTTTGTTTTAATCCATCCTCCTGGTTTAGATAGTACGTTTATAACTATGTACATATAACATGTACTTATATTGACGTTTCAAACCTTTATATAGTAAAATAGGTCATAATCTCACCTCCCATAAGACCAGCACTCTACTCAAGCGGTCAACATAGAAGGTAGAGTTGCTTTACGAGTAATTGTAGGGAATAGTCCACTCATTGCCGTTAAATGTTCAGTTAGGGAGTGTTCAAAAGTAGGGAGTGAACAATTATTTAGATTTTGCTTATTTTGAATAAATTAATTAGCTTAATGTGCATTTTTATTATGTCCATTTCTTTTGTATTTGTGAACTTGTCCTTGCCACGTGGTCCCCACTTGGCCGAGTTGAGGTGGACGCCGATGCTCCTCAAATCCGAGTACACCATTCACATCGTTTTGAATTAACCACACATGTAAGAGCCAAGGGGTAGTTATTACTAGTGGGGAATCAAGCCCAAGGTTGATTGCGTAGCGTGATCGATCCAGATCTCGATCATTGCTCTTAATAGAGCTTTAAAATAAATTAGCTATGAACCAATCTTATATATTCCTAGGACTACTGTAGCACGTAAATTTCCTTTGTCAGGCCATCAAATTCCAATAAAGGGCTTTATTGAGTGGTTAGGGTTTATTGTATAGTTATATCAAAAACATATACACAAAACCTTTTCATAGTGATCCAAGTTTAATAGTACAAATTCTACTCTTTTATTGTCCATTTTGTCAATATATGTACGATGGTCCACATTGTAAGTATATGAACAATCTAAACAGGATAATTTTTTTATTTGTGTTACCTTCCTTGAGTAGATTATTCTTACTACCAATAGAATCTTATATGTCAATATACAGTGATTAAATTATCTTGGGGATGTCATTTTCATTACCCCTATTTCTAACTCACTCAGGTAGAGTATCATGTCATCTTACTTGTTCGTCATTGTCTTTCATTTTTGAGGGAATTGTAAAAATTCTCATTGTAACATAAATAGTTTACCTCCTCATGTATATATATGACCTTACTTGTTTCATTGTTCTCTCTGTATATATTTCCATGAATAAGAGCCAGGATTCATTATTATAGAAACAGAAACTACCATTTCTATTACACTAATAGTAGCCATATTCATTCTGTTATACTTGGCAATTTCTCAAAGTTCTTGTATATCAATGTTTCTCACGTGTACGTTTGAAATATATAAATGCTTTGAGATGCTCCATGGCCATCCAAAAGCATGGAATTTAAAGTTACCAATTTGTTTTTATAAGGAAGAACGGACCAGTCAAAATCTAACTTAAGAACATGTAATAACACTTATTTCATATATAAAACTTTATGTATGGTTAAGCTCTGTTATAAGCCACAATAAACATGAAAAAATGACAACTTTTGAGCTATTAAATTAGAGTCTAGATTCTTACTTAAGTGAAATATTTTGCTAAAATCTTGATATGTGTGACAAACATTTTTATTAATTTTCCAGTAACATTCTTTTGCAGTATTAATCTAAGCGTGTCAGGTAATATCTGTCCACCTATAATAATTTTGTTTTAAAAATCTCACCTGAAAACATCAAGATGAATGTTGTTTGTACAGAATATAATGTTTACATTTTGGATTCATAACTTCTGGATTTGTTTCTTTGATAACTGTTACCTTAAGCATAAGTCTATTCACCAACACTTTAAAAATTAATGGATAATGTGAATTGATGATGCCCATTCATATATTAAAAATAAGTCAATAAGCAATTAATTCCCCCTTGTTCGTGAATATTATTGTAGATGTAATTAATATTAATTAAAATATTAAAATTTAATATATAAAAAATATATTCCTAATTTGAAATTATAATTGTTATTATACAAATGACAAGTAATCATAACGACACTACAAAATTATATTAAGAGGATTGTATTAAAGTCATTATATAGATATATTTCTTTACTGAACAATGCCACTCGCATCAGACCATCATTGATCTTGATACAACCATTAAATGTTTAATTCAGCTGCTGGATGTCTTTAAGGTAGTATTGCTGGCGACGAGAACTCTCTTTGCATTAGTTTTTCATGAGACAGAACATAGCATAAGCCTAGTATTAATAAAAAATATATTTTGCAGTTGGTCCACCTTTTGACTTGGTTTCTCATATGTATAAATGCTGACATTTGGATCAGGAGAACTTTAGTAAAGGTGGTGGTTATAAAAGTTTAGTGGTCGGTAACCATAATTAGAGTAGAAAGGGTAGGATGGTTCCGACTCTGGCTCAGCCGACCTCTTGTAGAAATTACGGATATAACTGTGTTGTGGGCCGTAGGAGTAAATTGGGTATGTTGGTTCAGGCTCTGGCTCGGCAGACCTCTTGTAGTAATGGCGATCATAACTGAGTTTTGGGTTGTAGGAGTAAATTGGGTATGTTGGTTCAGGTTCTGGCTCGGCAGACCTCTTTCCATTGTGGAAGCCGTTAATGTATTTAGGGTAAGCACTACCGTAATTGCTCGTCACGTAACTGGGCTCCGCATCTCGCTTCTCAATTTCAGAAGCGCAAACGGCAGCTACCAGGATCACAAACACCTATACATAAAAAAAAATAATCTTAGTGTCATGATATTTAGAAGTAAAGAATTTTTCTTCTTGTATAAGTAAGATTCCTACAAATTACCAAATGATATGCCTAATTTTAATATAGTATAATATTTTGATTGTAAATTTATGTAAGTGAAGTAAATCGTTGGCGCTACTCACCAAGAGCTTCATGGTTGATAGTTGATCGGCTGTGGCCACAGCTGAGCGAGTGTGTCTTGCAGCATGATACCAGGGCTTTATACGACAGAGAGGCAGATGTCTTGGGTCTACTCTCAATTTTATGATGACTGTTATAAAAAATAATGTGGGACTGCTATGGGGAAACTGGTACTATTAAGGGGTAAGAGTAAGTAGAATAGAGGTATCAAGATATGGGAGAATCAAAAGGCCCGGCCCCCAAAATAATATATCCCACAGTAATAAATGCTTGCTACTAAACCCGGTTAGTCTAGGAATGATTATTGTACTCCCACACAGGAATAAGGGATACTCTGTTCAAACTTACTTATTTATTAACCCCTTAACACCCCCCCATACACAATCACACCAATAACAATTTAATACTAACTTTACACACTTACTTACGTTACAAGCCTTGGTCCACCTAGACAGGATACAAGGTTTTACACTGAAAGCAAGCTAGGGTAAAGCTCTACTATAACACACTGGAGTCAGCTTAGGGTAGGGGACCACGTGGTTACACGGGGACCCCTGTTAGCATAGCAGGTAATATAAAAACTTAAATAACACTTACTACACCCCAGGTATACTACTCTCCACATATAACGATAGGTATGCCAGACATATACAAAATGAGTAATGGAGTACTTAATCAACTAAGTCACAGAAATAAAGAATTAAGAGGAAGGAGAGAGCGCGTCCGAACAGCACGGCAGTCAGCAGAGAAGACCGTCTCAGTCTCGAGCCCTGCCGCATGCGTGTGTGGTGCCGGGAAGAGCCAATTGATCATACAGCTATACACATTAAAACATCTTCCCCTTATGCCTCATATTGCTACTTTCCTCATTCTACGGTAGTTAAACTTATAACAATGTTACTTAATCCACAACAAGTTTAAGAGCCTTAATGCTTTGTGAGCCACACAAATCTTGTACTTCTGGCAGGGATGATTACAAACAGCTACATCTCTCTATGCGTGCCCTGCCATATTGTCGTTAATAAGCTCAATTTTGACCTCTGGTTTCCATCTAAACAACCCAGAGTCGTAACACTCCTCCCCCCTTCAGAGAAAAAAAAAAAATGGACTACTAGAATAGTAGTCATATTTTTTTTTTGTAAGAGTATACAGAATAAAATGGACATCCATGACATAATAGAAAATCAACCAAACAACAATTCTCTGTCAAAAAAAATTACAAGGGAATTCTCTGAAGAAAAACCATACCCAACAAAAAAAAAAAGGAAGTAAATAAATTGGACACGGGATATTTAATGTCACAGGAGAACCTAAAAAAAAATAACTAAAGCATGACATTTGGTATGGCTTCCTGCGGCTCAGATGAATGTTACTCAGGCAAGCGGGACAGAGCGTCGGCTATCACTTGAGCCGGCCCGGTAGGTGGATAATAGATAGATTAAAGTCCTGTAGGTACAATGCCCACCTGAGGATGCGCTTATTTTTCTGCTTCATCTGATTCATGAAAACTAATGGGTTATGGTCCGTGTACACTTCCACTATATTACCTGTGAGGTACACTTCGAACTTTTTGCAAGTTAGCACAAGCGCCAACGCCTCTTTTTCTATCACCGAATAATTGCGCTGCGCCTTGTCAAATTTCACAGAGTAATAATATACTGGGTGTTCCACTTTATCATCCCCAGTTGCAACAACACTGCACCAGCACCCGAGTCAGACGCGTCAACTTGAATTTAAACGGACGGTCGAACCTTGGACTAGCAAGCACTGGGGCGGAAGCTAAGATCAATTTCAAGTTTTTAAATGCCTCTGCACAGTCCGATGACCACTTAAATTTAAACGGCCTTCCGCAACAAATCTGTGAGAGGAGTGGCACACTGGAAAAGTTCTGACAAAAGCGTCGGTAGTACGCACACATACCGATAAATCGTTGAATGTCCTTTTTAGACCTGAGCACTGGATAGTCCAGAATAGCACTAATTTTGTCTTGTCGAGGTAACCTTTTCCTTGGCCCACTTCATAACCGAGGTACGTCACTGTGCCTTGGCCAAAATGACACTTTTTAGCATTTAGGTTAGATTTGCATGTTTCAACACTGTGAACAACTGGCGTAACCTAGCTATGTGGTCAGCCCATTAATATCAAAGAGCACAATATCATCTAAATACGCCCGACAATTTGGCACATTAGCGAGCAAAGAGTTCATTAGCTCTGGAACGTGGCAGGGGCATTACGCAAGCCGAATGGTAACACTTGATACTCAAACACCCCTCGGGGTCACAAACGCCGTTAGTTGTTTAGCACGTTCAGTGAGAGGGATTGATAGTACCCTCTCGATAGATCGAATTTAGATACTACGTGGCGTTCCCGATTTCGTCGATACAGTCCTCGAGACGTGGCAACGGATAGGCGTCCACTATGGTCACCTTGTTGAGCTGCCGATAATCGGTGCATAATCGCCAGGAGCCATCTGGTTTGGGGACCAAAAGGCAGGGCGAGCACCAGAGCCCTGGCTCGGCCTGATGAGGCCGTGCTGGAGCAAGAAGTCGACCTCCTTACGGACGATGGCCTTCTTTTCCGGACTCATCCGATAGGGTTGAAGGCGAATGGGGTGTAGTCCGTCAACTCGACATCATGGTAAATGGCATCAGTCTGGGTCGGGACCTCCCCGAACAGACTGGAGAATTCGTCAAGCAACGACTGCACCTCGTCACGTTGGGACATCTGCAAATGGGACAGTCCCTCCTCCACAGCATTCACAGAACTAGAATTATTGAGAATGAGATTAGTTGGGTCCCCAGAACAATCATCCCCTCCCTCACTGGAAATGGAAACATTGGTTAGTGCAATGGGCCTGGGCCCTGGAACTTCTTCAGCCGATTCACGTGTACGAGCATTACCTGTTTACGCTTATCAGAGTGTCTCACTTTGTACGTGAGGTCCCCAGTCTTCTCTGTCACAATGTAGGGCCCTCGTACTTGTGGGACATAGTGCTCCCCAGTCGAGGCTTTAGTACCAGACAGGGTCACCGGGCTGAAATACCCGCACTTAGCCTTGGCATCGTTCCGTTCTTTCATATTCTCTTGGCCTTCCCAAGATACTTTAGTGCGCAGCCTTGCAGTCCTTGAGTCTCTGTGGTGGTTTGCGCAAAGAAAGCCGAACCTTCGGTTAACGTTACGTTCCCTAACAGATTCTCCTGTAACATTTGCAAGGGTCCACGAACTTATGGCCAAAGACTAACTCAAAAGGAGAACACCCCAGTGAACTTTGCAACCCCTCCCTAGCAGCAAACAAACATACGGCAAGTTCTCGTCCCAGAAGGTATGGGAACTCTCGCACGATGTCTTCAACATCTGCTTCAGAGTTAGATGGAACCTTTCAATGACCCCCTGACTCTGTGGATGGTATGGCTGGTG
>WNGS01043468.1:0-25448 GCA_020271785.1 Procambarus virginalis
CTGACCATCTAACGATCTTAGATAGCAACTCAGTCAGAGGGTGTGCCACGGTCGAGAAGTTCTTGCAAAACCCTCTATAGTATCCGATCATCCTTAGATATCTAAAAACAATTCTTTCTCGTCCTGGGATTCGGATATTCTTTGATGGCCTTCATGTTTGGTTTAATGGAGTCGCTTTCCCTTGACCCACGACGAAAACTAAGTATTCTATAGGACTTTCCGAATTGCGCTATTGGTCAGATTTACCGTCAGGTTCGTTTCTTCCAATCGTTGGAATAACTCCATCAGTCGATTCATGTGTTGCTTCCAGCGATCGGCGTACACCACTATGTCATCTATATACACAGCGCAACCATTCATCCCTCTTAGCACTTCGTACATCATCCTCTGAACCAATTCTTGTGTTCTTCTACCAAAAGAAGCACTATACTGGTAAATCCGCTGGAGTAGCAAACGCTGAGATCCTTCTTGCCATCGGAGACAAAGGGATTTGATAGCACCCTTTCAGCAGGTCGACCTTGGTGACAAACCTGGCGTTTCCCACTTGGTCGACACAATCAATTATTCGGGGCATCGGGTGAAAATCCGACACGGTTATGGAAATCACTTTGCGATAGTCGGTGCCAAAACGATAGGATCCATCACTCTTCTGGACCAGCACACAGGCGAGCTACACTCACCCTGGCTGGGCTCGCGAGATCATTCGAACAGATTATTTCCACCTCTTTTTTTTTTATTTTTTTTTCTGCGCATATCCGCCTCTTCTCAGGACTCACCCGATAAGCGCTATGTTTGTATGGCTTTCCTTCGTGCACGTCCACTTCGTGCACCACGTTCTTGTGCCGTCGGGGCACATCCGTGAAGAGCGACTTGTTCTTCGGTACTCAGGGTTCACTATATCGTTCCTTTTCCCTTTTCCAGATGACGCGCCTCACTTCTAGATGTACCAATCTCTATGTACTTGAGGCGATTACCATAGGCCCGGCCCCACTTTCTTCTCCGCTGCAAAGCTTGAGCTCAACTCCACACACAGAGCCAATTTCCCTTCTTGCGACTGTGTAGTTCCCTTCACTCTCGCACTCTACGGCTCTTCTGGGAAGTATGGCTTCAAAACGATTGATATGACATACTTGTGTCTTGTTGGGGCGATTCAGCTTGCTGATTTCATAACTTACAGGACCCACATGCCTGACTACCGAGTATGGACCACCAAAAGCGTGATTCCGTCAATTCTACCTTCGCAGGTAGCAACATCATTACTCTGGCTCAGTGCTCGAACTCCCTTGGGAAGGGCTCCTTGTCTTACCAGATCGACATCTTCTCTGGAGCTATCTTCAGGTGAGCAGCAGCCAGCTCCTTCGCCACCTTCAACCCTTCCCGGAATTTATGCACATACTCCTCCACCGTCGCTAACATCTTAGTCGCAGTCAACTGCTCCTTCATCATCAGTAACGGGCTCCTTACTTCATGCCCAAACACTAGTTGGAATAGAGAGAATCCCAGAGACTCAAAAATAGCATCTCGGATCGCAAACAGTGCTGGACAGACAGCATCATCACATTCCGCTCCCTGTTCTGCACAACACACCCTTAAGATGGTCTTCACAGTGGAATGGAACCTCTCAATCGCCCCCTGCGACTGACCCGGCTGTATGGAACGTATGTAGTTGGGGTATTCCCAGTCGTCTAGCCTGCCTAAACCACCTCGAGTGGAAAACACTTCACAGTCGGACTGGATCTCATTGGGCACACCTACCCAAGCAACGAACCGCTGAAGGTTACATGACGCATCTCGGTGTCACCTTCCGCACTGGGATCGCCTATGGAAATCTCGTCGAAGCACACATAATAGTCAATAAGTAATTATTCCCATTTCTGGTCTTAGGTAGAGTGGTCCACGACGTCGATATTAGGCATTCAAAACGACCTGGCCAAATGCAGGAAACTGGAACAAAGGTGGACTTGGTATGGCAGGGACGTTTCTCGCCTATGGCACGGGAAACACATATTGCAGATTCTTCATACATCAGAGTCCAGCCCGGCCAAAAAAATGTTTCTCGAAGCCGCTAAGTCTCGTCCTCCCAAGTGACCCGCGGGATCTACTGAGTGTGCAAGCTTCAGAACCGCGTTTCTGTACCGCGCAGGCACCACCACCTGACGCCTCAATCTCAGCACATCATCACCCGTTTCTTACCTAACCAGTCTTCACTGCCTCATTAGCACTCGCTTCTCCACGAAGAAGTGAGTCGGTTACTCGGGTCTGGCGAGACCTTCTTCCGCCTCCCGTACCAACTCAGGGAAACTCTTCCCTTTGCAACTCACCTAGACGGGCGCTGTCAATACATAGCTGACTTGGAGAGTAAATTGGACACTATTATCTGCCTTTCTCACTGTCACTTTTCCTCTGGCCTTCTCTCGGAACAAACGATCGAGCACCAGGTCACCCAGTATGTTCTTTCGGCGTGACTGGATCCGCTCAATCATCTTCCCTCACGTCTCTCCCGACGTCACCGCGCATACCGGAAATGCCACTCTCGCAATTTCCATTCGCCTACTGCTGGCGCCCGTCCTGCTGCTCTCTCGATAGGGCTCTATACACTTCCTCACTTTAATCAATTAGGAGAACACATCCCCACAAGAGTCATTCCCTAGGATCACACTGAGCTTCCATCCTGGGCAGTAAACACAGACTCACTACTACGATGAGTCTGAAACCATAGTCCGAATTAAAAGTCCCTCTTTGAAGGGGCATCCTCACTTGTCCCCCAACTGTCCTTATCAGGGCCTCCCATGTACTGGAACTTCTGTAGTCCTCGGGGAAAAGAGATTTACTAACCAGGGTGAAGTCAGGATCAGTGTCCCTCAGCATCATTGCTGGCACAGGATCAGCTCCTTTATCATTCACCTGTTCCTCACACACAAAGGGGTGAATCCACTTCTCCCTTATACACTGCCACTACACTGAATTATCGTTGGCTTCTTCCTTCCTGTCCTCGCGAAAGCCACGTTCCCACCCTGCATGGGACGACTGCACTCCCTTGCAAATGTCCTCGTCCCCCACAGTTGTAACAACGGACCACCTCTCATGGGCGACCCTCTACCAGTCACCTTGGTAGCACCAATCGGTAGAGGTTCCCTGAGTCCTCTAGGACTCCCCGTCGTCGGTTTCTGGCAGCGCATCGCTCCCGAGCTAGGTCCAAGGCTCACAGCTTGGGGCTTCCACCCCGCATCCCTTGAGCTCTTAGAACCGGGTTACTTCATCGGGTACACTACACTTGTGAGAGTCCCACCGTCCTCGCTCTTCCTGAACTCGTAAAGTTCCCTCCTGGAATGGTGTTTGTTGGGAGTGGTGGTTCCAAACACCACTCCCAACACAACATACTCCCAACACCACACATCCAATCACCAAACACCACTCCAACACCAACACACTTGTCAAACCAAAACACGCACTCAACACCAACACACCACTCCAACACCACAGCCAACTCCCAACACCAACACCATCCCACACCACAACCCACTGCCCAACACACAACCAATCCCAACACCAACCAATCCCACACACCACACTCCCAACACCCCACAACTCCACAACACCACACACAACTCACACACCTCCACACCCAACACCACAACCAACCCACACACTCACCATCCCCACCACACCTCCCAACACCACCACCACTCCCAACACACCACCACGTCCCACAACCACAACGCCAACACCCAACAGCCCAACACCACACCCAACACCAACACCCACTCCCAACACCAAAACCACCCCAACAACCACCAACCACTCCCAACACCACAACCACGTCCAACACCACCACACAGCTCCCAACACCACCACCACTCCTCAACACCACCACCACGCCTCCACACACCACCAGCCCAAACCACCACACCACACGCCACATCCCAACACCAGCACCACCCCAACACCACACCACCCTCCACCACCACCACCACAACCCACGTCCCCAACACAAACCCCCCAACACCAAACACTCCCACACCAAACCACCCCAACACCAACACACCCCAACACCGAAACACCCTCTAACACAAACACCACTAACCCAACAACAAAAATAAACACCCCCTCCCCACCCCACAAACACCAACACACTCCCAACACAAACACGCCACACCACCATGCCCACACGGCCACAACACCACACCCAACACCACACCCAAACGAACCACTCCCAACACCACCACCGCCACATCCAGACACTCAACACCACTCCGCCACCAACACCACCCAACACCCACAACCACTCACAAACACCAACTCCCAACACCACCACCAGCCCAACACCCACAGACGCACACCCACACCACATAACCACGCCCAACACCACACCAGCCCAACACCACAACCACGTCCACACACACCACCACCACACAACAACCACCCACACCCAACACCACCCCACACCAAACCACACACTCCAACAACACCCAACACCACCCCAACACCACCCAACTCCCAACACACCACCAGTCCCAACACCACAACCACTCCCAACACCACCACCACTGTCCCAACACCACCACCAATCACCCACCACCATCCACAACCACCACTCCCACACAACAACCACTCCAAACACACCCTCCAACACAACAACCACCCCACCACCACCACCACGCCACCACCACAACAACCCCAAACACCACAACCACTCGCCAACACCAACAACCACCCCAACACCAACACCACTCCCAACCACACCATACTTAACACGGCAACACACACGCCCAACAACCACAACCACGCCCAACACAACAACCAGCCCAACACCACAACCGACTCCAACGCCCAACACCCTCCCAACACACCACCATCCACACCCCACCACGCCCAACACAACACGACCAAACACCAACTACCACGTCCCAACACCCAACCACCACCAACACAACCACCACGCCCAACTCACCACACCACCACGTCCCAACACCCAACCACACCCAACCACACCACCACTCCCAACACAACACCAGCTCCAACACCACCACCACTCCCAACACCACACCACTCCCAACACCACAACCAACTCCCACACCACCACCCACGCCCAAACACCAACCCCACTCCCACCACACAACCACTCCCAACACCAACACCACTCCCAACACCAAAACCACCCAACACCACCACCCCCTAACACACGCCCAACACCACAACCACCCAACACCACATACCACTCCCAACCAGCCACAACCATCCAACAACAAACACCACGTCCCAACACCACAACCACGCCCCAACCCACAACCACCCCAACACCACAACCAGCCCCAACACACAACCACTCCCAACACCACCACCAGCCAACACCACAACCACTCCCGCCCCAAACCACCCAACACACCACCACTCCCAACACCATCCCACCGCCAACTCCCAACACCACAACCACTCCCACACAACCGACCAACCCACAACACCACACCACCACCAGTCCCAACACCACAACCACTCCAACCACAACCACTCCCAAACCCAACCACTCCCCACAACCATCCCACACCACACCACGGCCCAACACCAACAACCCAACGACCACACCACTCCAAACACACCACTCCCAACCACCACACCACTCCCACACCACAACCAAGCTCCAACACCAACACCATCCAACACCACAACCACGCTCCAACACCAACCACCAGTCCAACACCACCACCATCCACGACCACCCAAACCACACCACTCCCAACACCACCACCACGCCCAAACCACGACAACACCACAACCAGCCTCACACCACACCACCAACAACACTCCACACACAAACACTCCACCACCACACCACTCCCCCACCACGCCACTCCCCAACACCACCACCACGCTCCCAACAAGCCAACACCAAACAATCCCAACACCACAACCACTCCCCAACACCACAACCACTCCCAAACCAACAACCAGCCCTCCCACACACACCATCCCAACACCAACACCACTCCCAACACCAACACACTCTCAACACCAGCACACCATCCCAACACCACAGCCACTCCCAAACACCAACACCACTCCCAACACCAACACCACTCCCCAACACCAACACCACTCCCAACACCACACCCCACGTACCAACACCACAACCCTCCCACCACACAACCACTCCCAACACACAACACCACGTCGTCAACACCAGCACACACCCCACACAACATAACCACCCCCAACACGCAATCAACACTCCGAACAACAATTCCATGTAAAACACCACAATCCGGCAACACCACAACCACTCCAAAACCACCAATCCCAACGCCCAAACCACCCCAACACCAACACCACTAACAACACCAGCACTCCACACCACCACGCATAACCAACACCACCACGCAACTTCAACAACACCACCCCAACACAACAAACAACCACTCCACAAACACCACACACTCCAACACCAACAACCATACCGCAACACAACACACACTCCCAAGAAATACCAACACCACTGGCCAACACCACAACACGCCCAAAGCACCACAAACACGCCCAACACCAACACCACGCCCACCACTCCCACCACCAACAACAAACGCCCAACACCAACCAGCCCATACACTCAAACCACGCTCAAACACAAACACCCTCCCCCCCCCCCCCCCCCGGGTCCCCCCCCCTTTTTTTACCCCCCCCCCCACCCCCCCCTCCTTAAAAAACCCCCACCCCTCCTCCCTCCCCCACCCCGCCAACAAGAAACACCACGCCCAACACAAACACCCACGCCAACACCAACACCAAGCACAACACACACCACGCCCAACACCACAACCAGACACACCACAACCCGCCCAACACCACAACACACTACCATCATCAACACAACACCATCGTCAATACAACACCACCGTCCATACAACACCACCGTCAAACACACCACCGCCCAACACCAACACAAACGCAAACCCAACACCCCCGCCCAACACTACACACCAAGCCCAAACCAAACACCCCCACACCACACACCATCCCAACAACCACAACACGCCCAACACCACAACCACGCCCAACACCACAAACCACGCCAACACCACAACACGCCCAACACCAACAACCACCCCAACACCAACACACGCACAAACAAAAACCACGCAAAACACCACCTATCGCCCAAACACCACCAAGGCCCAACCTCCACGCCAAACACCACCACCACGACAACCACCACGCCCAACACCACCACCACGGACACACCACCACAACTCCCAAACCACAACGACGCCAACACATACCACACGCACCAAAACAACCACCAACGCCCAAACCAACACCACGACCAACACCTACACCACCACAAACAAGACAACCACGCCAAAACCACCACCACTCCCAACACCACCAACACTCCCAACACCAACACCACTTCCCACACTACCAAACACACTCCCAACCACCACCACCACTCCCAACACCACACACCACCCCAACACCACCACACTCCCAACACACCACACTCCCAACACCAACCACCCAACAACAACACAGGCCAGCACCACCACCACCCCAACACAACACCACGCCAACACACACACGCGAAACCACCACACGCCTCACACCACCACCCGCCCAAACAACCACCACCACGCCAACAACACCATCACGACCAACAACCAACACCAGCCAAACAGACAAACCAACGCCAACACAACACACCACAGCCCAACACCAACACCACCACCACGCCCAAACCAACACACCACGACCAACAGCAACAAAAAGGCAAACGACACGACGACCAACACCAACGACGACGCCCAACACCACTCACACGCCAAAACCAACACACCACTTCCTAACACCAACACACCAATACCAACACCAACACCCACTCCAAAACCAACACACACTCCCAACACAACAACCACGTCCAACACAACGCCACCACTCCAACACCAACACACACTCTCAAAACAGCCCAGCACTAGCACTACTCCAACACAAACACCAATCCAACACCAACACCACTCCAACACAACACCCCTCCAAACACCACAACCACTCCAACCTCACAACCACTCCCAACACCCACAACCTCTCCAACACCCCCACCATCCACACCACCAACCACCCAACACCACCCCCACGCCAACCACCACCACCACGTCTGCAAAACAACAACCAGCCCAACACACACCACCTCCACCACCACACCACTTCCCACACCACACCCAATCCCAACACACCACCACTCCCAACACCCCACACACTCCCGACACCACCACACAGGTAGTATAAACCAGGACTATGCGCTGCACTTTTGCTTTCGATGCAGCGCATTCCTCATGTTTTTTCGTTAGACGGGGAGATTCAACTGTAGCGCATAGTCCTCATTTTTTTTTGGTTACCCCGGTGAGATTTCAACTTGCAGTGCATAGTCCTAATGTTTTTCGTACCCGGTGAGATTCAAAACTGCAGTGCATAGTCTCAGGTTTTGTCGTTACGGTGAGATTCAAACTGAACCGACATAGCATCATGTATTTTTCGTTACCCAGCTAACCCATGCACGGGCATTGCTTATGGTCAATGACGTCATCAAATTACCTGGGGATTAAAAGGCCGGCTCTAGGCCCATTTATTTTCGTTACCTCAGCGGAACCCGCAAAGGCATCGCTAATGGTCTATCCGTCTTATCTCCACTGTTTTTAAGCCCGTTTGTTCTAGTGCATATTATTTCCATTTCATTATTATAGCAAAAGGGGATTAAATAATGTTCAATGGCGTTAACAATTATATGCTCGTTTTTCTCAATTAGGTATTACCATACTGTTTCCCATTGTCTAAGATCATTTTATTGCTAAGATTTTATATTGACATAAGAAAATGAGTTCACCCCTGTTACCAATCCAGTTTTTACCCAGGTCTTTTTCCTAATTTTAAACTTATTCAATTTATACCCATAGTTTCATGTTCTGTCCAGTGTTTAATTTTCATAGATATGATATCAAGTGTATCATGTTCATTCATTAACAGCTCTAATGTTACATCTATTTCTTCGCCTTTCTAGAGAATGTATTTAAGCTTTATCAATCTTTTCTTAGAGATTGCTTATTGAGCATAGGACAAATAAAAATGATAACCTACTATCATCCATTTGTATGAAAAACAGACCCTGCCAGGCGTGGTGACGTCAATGCAATTTCAGTACTAAACCAATATTGCTTCATAAACTAATAGCCCCTGCCAGGCATGGTGACATCAATAGGGGATTCAGTAGTGTTCCTATGCCTGATTTTTTTTATGTTATTTTAAAAAAAAAAAAAAAAAAAAAAAATATATATGCACATCTCACATTCGATCAAAAACATGCCCCCCCCACATCTTGATGTAGAATATACAAAGCAAAATTCTCATTCATTAAAAACAAGCCTTCTGCAGTCACCTACTATTCTGAAGGCAAATACCGAAGCTAGCTCTTTGATCTAATCCGTTGTGTCTGTGAGAGGAGTTTAGGGATGATGACGTCAGAAAAGGTGAGGTGACTGGAGAAGGCTTGCTTTTACTGAATGAGATTTTGATTTGTTATATATGCTACAGCAAGATTGTGGGGGGAGCATGGTTTTTTGAGGAATGTGAGAGTGCAATAATTATGCATATATATATTTAGGTTTATGCAGTAATTATTGGATTAGTATTGAAGCGCATTGGAGTAACAGGCCTGGCCGGGACTATTAGTTTATGAAGTATATTGGATACTAATGAAATTGCCTTGACGTCACACGCCTGGCAGGGGGTTTCTGTTTCATAAAAAATGGATTATATAGTAGTAGGTTTTCATTTTTAATTGTCTTAGCTCAATAAGCAATCTCTGAAAAAAGATCGACAAAACTTAATACACATTCTCTAGAAAGGCGAAGAAATAGATAACCCTGATAGAAGCTGTTTTGGAATGAATGAACATGATAAACTGGTATATTCATAGGGTATGAAAATTATCAACACTGGAAAGAACATGAAATAATGGGCATAAATTGCAATGAGTTTTAGATTTAGGAAAAAGACCTGGGTAAATACTGGATTGGTAACAGGGGTTGGTGAACTCATTTGCTTATGTCAATATGAAATCTCAGCTATAAAATGATCTTAGACAAAGGGAGGAAAACAGTACAGTAAATTGACTGAGAAAAAAACGGCATATAATGGTTAAGCCATTGAACTTATTTAATCCCCTATGCTATAAATAATTGAAATGGAATAAATACATATAACAGAAAAAACGGCTTTAAAAACAGGGGAGATGAAGACGGAGTGACCATTAGCGATGCCTGGGGGGGGCGTGATCGGTAACGAAAAGTGATGGGGCCAGGAGCCGGCCTTTAATCCCAGGTCAGTTTGATGACGCATTGGACTATTAGCAATTGCCGGCATGGGTCAGCGGGGGGGGTAACGAAAAAAACATAGGATAATGCGTGCCGTGAATTCAACGGGGGTGGGTAAGGTAGGGGGAGGGAAAAAAAAATGAGGACATGCACTGACAAGTTGAATCTCACGGTGGTAACGAAAAAAATGGAGGACATGGCACTGCGTTGAATTCCCACCGGGGGGTAACGTAAAAACATGAGGACTATGAGCTGCAGTTGAATCTCACCGATCTAACGAATAAAACATGGGGACTATGCGCTGCAGTCGGAAAAAGCAACAAAATTGCAGTGCATAGTCCTGGTTTATACTACTGTGGTGGTGGTTGTGTCTGGAGTTGTGGTGGTGGTGTGGGATGGTGTGGGTGTTGGGAGTGGTGGTGGTGTTGGGAGTGGTGGTTGTGTGTGTTGGGAAGGGTGGTGGTTGTGGGAGTGGTGTTGTGTTGGGAGTGGTGATGGTGTTGGGAGTGGTGTGGTGTTGGGAGTGTTGGTGGTTTGGGAGTGAGTGTGGTGGTTTGGGAGGTGTGGTGTTGGGAGTGGTTGGATGTGGGAGTGGTTGTGGTGTTGGAAGTGGTGTTTGGTGTTGGAGTGGTGTTGTTTGGGAGGGTGTTGGTGTTGGGAGTAGTGCTAGTGATGGAGTGGGGTGTTGGGAGTGGTGTGTTGGTTGTTGGGAGTGGTGAGTTGGTGTGGGAAAGTGTTTTGGTGTGTTGGTGTTGGGAGTGTTGTGTTGGTGTTGGGAGTGGTGTGTTGGTTTTGGCGTGGTGTGTGGTGTTAGGAAGTGTTGTTGTGTTGGGAGTGGTGTTGGGTGGGAAAGTAGTGTTAGTGTTGGGAGAGTGTTAGTGTTGAGATGGTGTTGCTGTTGGGAGTGGCTGTGTTGGTGTTGGGAGAGTGGATAGGTGGTGTTTGGTGTTGGGAGTGGAGTGAGAGTGGTGTGTTGTGTTGGGAGTGGTTGAGTGTTGGGAGATTGGTGTTGGTGTTGGGACGTGGTGGTGGTTCGTTGGGTAGTGGTGGTGGTGTTGGGAGTGGTGGTGGTGTGGGAGTGGTGGTGGTGTTAGGAGTGGTGTTTGGTGTTGGGAGTTGTTGGTGGTGTTGGGGTCTGTGGGGGTGCTGGGAATGTTTTTTGTGGTTGTGGGCGTGGTTGTGGGTTTGTGGGGATATGTGTGGTGGTGTTGGGAGTTGTGATGGGTTGGAGTGGTATTGTGTTTTGTGGAGTGGTGGTGGTGTTGGGAGTGGTGTGGTGTTGGGGGTGTTGTTTGGGTGTTGGGAGTGGTGGTGGTGTTGTTGGGAGTCGTTGGGTGGTGTGGGAGTGGTTGAGTGTGGGAGGTGTGTTGGTGTTTGGGAGTGGTGGTGGTGTTGTTGGGAGTGGTGGTGGTGTTCTGGGTAGTGGTGGTGTGTTGGATAGTTGGTGTTCTGGGAGTGGTTATTGGGTGTGGAGTGGTGGTGGTTGTTGGGAGTGGTGTGGGAGTGGTGGTGGGTGTGGGAGTGTGTGTTGGGTGGTGGTGGTGTCGGGAGTGGTGGGTGGTGTGGGGAGAGTGGTGGTGGTTGTGGGAGTGGTGTTGGTGTTGGGAGTGGTGTGGGTTGTGGTGTTTGGAGTGGTTGTTGTGTTGGCGGTGGTTGTGGTGTTGTTGGAAGTGGTTGTGGTGTTGGGCGTGGTTGTGGTTTGTTGGGAGTGGTTGGTTGGTGATGGGCAGTGGTGTGTATGGTGTGGAGTGTGGTGTGTGGTGTTGGGAGTGGCTGTGTTGGGGTTGGAGTGGTTGTGTTGGTGTGGGAGTGGTGGTGGTGTTGGGACGTGGGTTGGTTTGGGAGTGGTGTAGGGTGTTGGTAGTGTGTGGTGTTGGGAGTGGTTGTGTGTTGGGAGTGGTTGTGGGTGTTGGAGTGGGGGGGTGTGGGAGTGGTGTTGGTGTGGGGTGGGTGTTTCGTGTTTGGGGTGAGTGGTGTTAGTGTTGGAGTGGTTGTTGGTGTTGGGAGTTGGTTGTGGTTGGAATGTTGTTTTGTGTTGGAGTGTGTTGGGGTGGGAAGTGGTTGGGAGTGGTGTTGGTGTTGTGAGTGGTTTGTGGTGTTGGGAGTGGTTGGTGGTGTTGCAGTGGTGTTGGTTGGGAAGTGGTGTGTGGTGTTGGGAGTGCTGTAGGTGTGGGAGGGGTGTGGTGGTGTTGGGAGTGTTGTGGTGTTGGATGTGGTGTTGGTGTTGAGAGTGGTTGTTGGTGGTGGAGTGGTGGTGGTGTTGGGAGTGGTGTGTTGGTGTTGGGAGTGGTGTGGTGTTGGGAGTGGTTGTGGTGTTGGAGTGGTGGGGGTGTTGAGAGTGGTTGTGTGGGTGTTGTGAAGCTAGTGTTCCGTTGTTGGGAGTGGTTGAAGGTGGTGGGAGTGGTTATGTTGTTGGGAGTGGTGTGTGTTGTTGGGAGTAGGGTTGGTGTTGGGAGAAGTGGTTGTGGTGGTGGGAGTGTTGTGGGTGTGTGAGTGGGGGTGGTTGGAGAGGTGTTGGTGTTGTTGGGGTGTGTGTGTGGGATTGAGTGTTGGTGTTGGGAGTTGGCTGTGGTGTTGGTGAGTGGTGTGCTGGTGTGAGAGTGGTGTGGCGGTGGGTGTTGGGCGTGGGTTGTTTGTTTGTGAGTGGTGTTGGTGTTGGGAGTGGTTGTGGTGTTGGGAGTGTTTTGTGGTGTTGGGAGTGGTCATGGTGAGTTTTGAGTGGTGTTGGTGTTGGGAGTGGTGTGGTGTTGGGGAGTGGTTGGTGGGAGTGGTGGTCGGTGGTGGGAAGAGGTGGTGGTGGATGGTGGTGGTGGTGGGAGTGGTTGTTGTGTTGGAGTGGTGTTGGGAGTGGTTGGTGGTGTTGGCGAGTGGTGGTGGTGTTGGGAGTGTGTTGGGAAGTGGTGGTGGTGTTGAGTGTTTGTGGTGTTGGAAGTGGTTGTGGTGTTGGGAGTGGTGTTGGTGTTGGAGTGGTTGTGGGTTGGTAGTTTTTGTTGTGTTGTGGGAGTGTTGTGGTGTTGGGTTGGTTGTGGGTGGTAGTGGTGTTTGTTGGGAGAGTGTTTGTGGTGTTGTGAGTGTTGTGGTGTTGGGAGTGGTTGTTGTGTGGGAGTGGTGTGGGTGGGAGTGGTTTGGTGTTGGGAGTTAGTGAGTGGTGTTGGTGTTGGGAGTGGTGTTGGTGTTGGGAGTGGTTGGGTGTTGGGAAGTGGTTGTGGTGTTGGGGTGGTGTTGGGATGAGTGGTGGTGTTGGGAGTGTTGTTGGTGGGGGATTAGTGGTTGTGGTGTTGGGAGTGGTGGTGGGCTTGTGGGAGTGGTTGATGTTGTTGTGTGAGTGTTTGTGGTGTTGGGAGTGGGTGTGGTGTGGAGTGGTTGTGGAGTTGGGGGAGTTGTGTTGGTGTTGGGGGTGTGGTGTTGGATTTGTTGTGTGTTGGGAGTGGTTGTGGTGTTGGGGTGGTGTGGGAGTGGTGGTGGTGTTGGAGTGTGTTGGTGTTGGGAGTGGTTTTGGTGTTGGAGTGGTTTGGTTGTTGGGAGTGGTGCTTGTGGTTGTTGGGATTGGTGGTGGTGTTGGGAGGGTTTTGGTGTGGGGAGTGGTGTGGTGTGTGGGAGTGAGTGGTGGTGGCGTTGGGAGGGCGTTGGTGTTGGGTAGTGGTGGTGGTGTTGTGTGTGGTGTGGTGTTGGGCGGTGGTTGGTGGTGTGGGAGTAAGTGGTTGGTGGGTGGGAGGTGGTTGTGGTGTTGGAGTGGGTGGCTGTTGTGGTAGTAGTTTAGTTGTTGTGGTGGTGGGGTCGTTGGGAGTGGTGGTGGGTTGGGAGTGGTGGTGGCTTTGGGAGTGGTTGTGGTTGTTGGAGTGGTTGTGGTTGGAGTGGTTGTGGTGTTGGGATTGTGTGTTGGTGTTAAGAGTGGTGTGGTGTTGGGAGTTGTGTTGGTGTTGGGAGTGGTGTGGTGTTGTTGGGAGTGGTTGTGGTGTTGGGAGTGGTTGTTGGGTGGGGGGAAGTGGTGGTGGTGGTGGGAGTGGTGTGGTGTTCCTTTGGGTTAGTGTGGGGTGGTGTTGTGTTGGGAGTGGGTTTGTGTTGGAGATGGGTGGTGGTGGGAGTGTGGTGGTGTTGTTGGGAGTGGTGGTGGACGGTGGTGTTGGAATGGTGGTGTTGTTGGGAGTGGTTGTGGTGTTGGGATTCGGTGGGTGGTTTTGTTGGGAGTGGTGTTGGTGTGGAGTGGTGTTGTGTGGGCGATGGTGTTGGTTTTGGGGAGTGTTGGTTGTGTTGGGAGTTGTGTGTGGTGTTGGGAGTGGTGGTGGTGTTGGGAGTGGTTGTTGGTGTGGGGAGTGGGTTTGGGTGGGAGTGGTGTGGTGGTGTTGGGTGTGTTTGGGTGTTGGGAGTGGTGGTTGGTGTTGGGAGAGTGTCCACCGACAGAGCCCCAGCGTGTTGGGGAGGGTTTGGTGTGGAGTGCGTGTTGGTCGTTGGGAGCTGGCTGTTCCAAGTGTTGGGAGCGGTGGTGGTGTTGGGAGTCTCCGGTGGTGCTTCCGTGGCAGCCACCACAGTGGTGGTGGCTTGGAGTGGTTTGGTGTGGGGAGTGGTTGTGGTGTGGGAGTGTTGTGGGTGGGAGTGGTTGTGTGTGTTTAAGAGTGGTGTTGGTGTTGGGAGTGGTGTTGGTGTTGGGAGTGGGTTGGGTGTGGGAGTGGTTGTGGTGTTGGGATGTTGTGGGTTTGGAGTGGTTGTGGTGGTGTGGTGGAGTGGTTGTGGTTGTTTGGGAGTGGTTGTGGTGTTGGGAGTGGTGTTGGTGGGAGTGGTGGGGTGTTTGGGAGTGGGGTGGTTGTTGGGAGTGGTGGTGCGTGTTGGGAGGGTGGTGGTGTTGGGAGTGGGTGTGTTGGGACGTGGTGGTGGTGTTGTAGTGCTGTTGGTGTTGGGAGTTTTAGTGGTGTTGGGAGTGGTGTTGGTGTTGGGAAGTGGTGGTTGTGTGGGAGTGGTTGTGGTTGTTGGGATCAGTGGTGGTGGTGTTGGGAAGTGTTGGTGGTGTTTGGGGTGGTGTTGGCTCTGTTGGGAGTGGTGTTGGGAGTGGTGGAGGAGTTGGGAGTTGTGGTGGTGTTGGGAGTTGTGGTGGTGTTGGGAGTGGTGGTGGTGTGGATTGGTTGTGGTGTTGGGATTGGTTGTGGTGTTGGGATTGGTTGTGGTGTTGGGAGTGGTTGTGGTGTTGGGAGTGGTGTTGGTGTTGGGAGTGGCTGTGGTGTTGGGAGTGGTGTTTGGTGTTGAGAGTGGTGTGTTGGTGTTGAAAGTGGTGTTGGTGTTGGGAGTGGTGTGTTGGTGTTGGGAGTGGTGTTGGTGTTGGGAGTAGTGTTGGTGTTGGGAGTGGTGTTGGAACCACCACTCCCAACAACACCAGTTCCCAGGGAGGGAACTTTAGGAGTTCAGGAAGAGCGAGGACGGGTGGGGACTCTCACAAGTGTAGTGTACCCGATGAAGTAACCCGGTTCAAGAGCTCAAGGGATGCGGGGTGGAAGCCCCAAGCTGTGAGCAGTGGACCTAGCTCGGGAGCGAGTGCTGCTGCCCAGAAACCGACGACGTGGAGTCCTAGAAGGACTCAGGGAACCTCCACCGTTGGTGCTACCAGGATGACTGGTAGAGGGTCGCCCATGAGAGGTGGTCGTTGTTACAACTGTGGGGGACGAGGACACTTTGCAAGGGAGTGCAGTCGTCCCAGGCAGGGTGGGAACGTGGCTTTCGCGAGGACAGGAAGCGAAGAAGCCAACGATAATTCAGGTGATATGCCAGTGATAAGGGAGAAGAGGATTCACCCCTTTGTGTGTGAGGGAACGGTGAAGATAAGAGGAGCTGATCCTGTGCCAGCAAGGATGCTGAGGGACAATCGATCCGACTTCACCCTGGTTAGTAAATCTCTGTTCCCCGAGGACTACAGAAGTTCCAGTACAGGGGAGGCCCTGATAAGGACGTTGGGGGGACAAGTGAGGATGCCCCTTCATAAGGGGACTTTTAATTCGGACTATGGTTGTCAGACTCTCGTAGTAGGAGTCTGTGCTTTACTGCCCAGGATGGAAGCTCAGGTGATCCTAGGGAATGACTCATGTGGGGGATGTGTTCTCCTGAATTTGATTAAAGGTGAGGAGTGTATAGAGCCCTATCGACAGAGCAGCAGGACGGGCGCCAGCAGTGGCGAAATGGAAATTGCGAGAGTGGCATTTCCGGTATGCGCGGTGACGTCGGGACGAGACGTGAGGGAAGATGATGTGAGCGGATCCAGTCACGCCGAAGAGAACATGCTGGGTGACCTGGTGCTCGATCGTTTGTTCCGAGAGAAGGTCAGAGGACAAGAGACAGGTGAGGAAAGGTCGGATAATAGTGTCCAAGTTACTCTCACCAGTCCTCTAGGTATTGACCGCACCCGTCTAGGTGAGCTGCAAAAGGAAGAGTTTCCTGAGTTGGTACGGGAGGCGGAAGGAGGTCTCGCCGGACCCGAGTCACCGACTCACTTCTTCGTGGAGAAGGGAGTGCTAATGAGGCAGTGAAGACTGGTTAGGGAAGAAGCGGGTGATGATATGCTGAGAGCGAGGCATCAGGTGGTGGTGCCGGCTCGGTACAGAAACGCGGTACTGAAGCTTGCACACTCAGTAGATCCCGCGGGTCACTTGGGAGTGACGAAGACCTTAAGCCGGCTTCGAGAACATTTTTATTGGCCGGGCATGGACGCGGATGTAAGAAGAATCTGCAAGATGTGTTTCCCGTGCCAGAGGGCGGAGAAGAACGTCCCTGCCATCCCGAAGGCACCTTTGGTTCCAGTTCCTGCATTTGGCCAGGCATTTGAATGCCTAATAATCGACGTCGTGGGACCACTACCTAGGACCAGAAAAGGGAATAATTACTTATTGACTATCATGTGTGTTTCGACGAGATTTCCAGAGGCGATCCCAGTGCGGAAGGTGACATCGAAATGCGTCATGGGACACCTTCAGCGGTTCTTTGCTTGGGTAGGTGTGCCCAAGGAGATCCAGTCCGACTGTGGAAGTGTTTTCCAGTTGAGGTGGTTTAGGCAGGCTATGACGAGCTGGGGAATAACCCAACTACGATCATCTCCATACAGACCTCAATCGCAGGGAGCGATTGAGAGGTTCCATTCCACTCTGAAGACCATCTTAAGGGTGTATTGTGCAGAACAGGGAGCGGAATGAGATGAGGCTGTCTGTCCAGCCCTGTTTGCAATCCGAGATGCTATAGTTGAGTCTCTGGGATTCTCTCCATTCCAGCTAGTGTTTGGGCACGAAGTAAGGAGCCCGTTATTGATGCTGAAGGAGCAGTTGACGGCGGAGAAAACATTAGTGACAGTGGAAGAGCATGTGCAGAAATTCCATGAACGATTGAAAACGGCGAAGGAGCTGGCTGCTGATCACCTGAAGATAGCTCAAGAGAAGATGTCGATCTGGTACGACAAGGAGGCCGTCCCAAGGGAGTTCGAGGCACGAGCCAGAGTAATGATGTTGCTACCTGCGAGAGGTAGAGTGACGGAATCACGCTTTGGTGGTCCATACTCGGTTGTTCGGCATTGTGGGTTCTGTAAGTTATGAGATCAACAAGCCGAATCGCCCTAACAAGACACAGGTATGTCATATCAATCGTTTAAAGCTGTACTTCCCGGAGGAGCAAGAGAGTGCGGGAGTGAAGAGAGCAACGCAGTCGCAAGAAGGGAAATTGGCTCTGTGTATGGAGTTGAGTCAAGCGTTGCCAGCGGAGGAAAGAAAGTGGGCCCGGGCCGATGGTATGCGCCTGTCAAGTACAGAGAGATTGGTACATCTAGAAGTGAGGCTGCGTCATCTGGATAAAGGGAAAAGGAGAGATCTAGTGACCCTGATACGAAGGAACAAGTCGCTCTTCACGGATGTGCCCCGACGGCACAAGAGTGTGGTGCACGAGGTGGACGTGCACGGAGGAAAGCCAATCAAGCAGAGCGCTTATCGGGTGAGTCCTGAGAAGAGGGGGATCATGCGACAGGAGGTGGAATATCTGTTAGCGAATGATCTCGCTGAGCCCAGCCATGGTGAGTGGAGCTCGCCCTGTGTGCTGGTCAAGAAGAGTGACTGGTCATATTGTTTTTGCACCGACTATCGCAGAGTGAATTCCATAACTGTGTCGGATTCTCACCTGATGCCTCGGATAAGTGATTGCGTCGATCAAGTGGGAAACGCAAGGTTTGTCACCAAGGTCGATCTGCTGAAAGGGTACTATCAAATCCCTTTGTCTCCGAGTGTGAGAAAGATCTCAGCGTTTGCTATTCCAGACGGATTGTACCAGTATAAAGTGCTTCCGTTTGGTATGAAGAACAGCGGAAGTTGTTTCCAGAGGATGATGAACGAAGTGCTAAGAGGGTTGGAAGGCTGCGCCTTGTATATAGACGACATAGTGGTGTACGCCGATAGCTGGAAACAACACATGAATCGACTGATGGAGTTATTCCAACGATTGGAAGAAACGAACCTGACAGCTAATCTGGCCAAGAGCGAATTCGGAAAGGCCCTATTAGAATACTTAGGTTTCGTCGTGGGTCAAGGGAAAGTGACTCCAGTAAACCAGAAAGTGAAAGCAATCAAAGAATATCCGAATCCCAGGACGAGAAAAGAATTGTTACGATATCTAGGGATGATCGGATACTATAGAGGATTTTGCAAGAACTTCTCGACCGTGGCACACCCTCTGACTGAATTGCTATCTAAGAACGTTAGATGGAAGTGGGGGGAAGCATGCCAGGAGTCCTTCGAGAAGACTAAGAAGTTATTAACCGATGCGCCAGTGCTGATTTCGCCCAACTTCAAGTCAAACTTTATCTTGTACATCGACGCTAGTGACGTGGGGATTGGAGCCATGTTAGCTCAGGAGAAGGACGGAGTTCACCGTCCAGTAGCGTTCTACTCGATTAAATTCGAAAAGTACCAGAGGGCTTATAGTACAGTGGAAAAGAAAGCCTTAGCCCTGATCCTGGCACTGAAGCATTTCGACGTCTACATGGGTGGAGGTACTAGACCGGTGCGAGTGTTCACCGATCATAACCCCTTGACGTTCGTGCACAGGATGAAGAACACGAACCAAAGGCTGACAAGATGGGCCCTACTGTTACAAGAGTACTGGCTACAAATCAGGCACATTAAAGGAAGGGAGAATGTGGTAGCAGATGCCCTCTCCCGGATTTACTAACCGATATGACTCTTTTTTTTTTTTTTTTTAAGGGGAGGGGTATGTTACGGTGCCTTCTCCTATCTCTTTCGTTTGCCTGCTTTAAGAGTCATATCAACTCTCCCTACTGTTTCTCTGAGGTACAGGGAAGTCTGTTGGTATGTGTGGCGACCAGATCGGCCGCCAGTTAAGGGAGAAAGTTACATTACAAGTTATAAGTAAGGGGAAATTGGCGCCCTGATATAAAATGAAAGAGTAACCCCTACTGTAGATATGACTTTTGGAAGGGACGCTAGCCGTGTGCGGATTGGGTGGCTTGGGTCACGGGCGACCAATCAGAGCCCGCCGTGACGTCACCGAGTGCCCCGGGCGGCGCCAACGTCAGAGTTGACCTGACTGTGGAGGCGAGAGGACGCACCTCGGTCAGTTCTCAAGGATTTGAGGCTCTACAAGCCTTTCTCAGTGGATTAGAGCTAGCCATCGCAGCCCACCTTATATATTGGAGACCCCGCGCTTCTGGGAAGCAAAAAGGAACCAAGTTCATTGAGCAAAGGAGTGCCAAACTTGGAAAATATTCGGCGACGACGCTGGGTGGCGACGCTGGACGTTGAGGGCCTGGAAGGTGTGGCGGGCAGGCCTAGCTGTGATCGGGTCACATCCACTGAGGGTTTTGGAGGGACGACACCGTTCCTAGGATAAGGAGCAACGCCTTGTGGAAGGGATGAGTGTGTGAATATAGCGATTGGCTCAGTGCCCATTGGTGAACCAGGATTGGGATAGCTGAATATCAGGAATTGGAACGGCGATAACGCAAAGGCTCCACAACACCTGAGGACCTGTGGAACGTTCCTGGATCGTCAAGGATCGACTCGGGAAGCGTGGGAACCTCACACCATCGAGGGACAGGTGTCGTGAGCCAGGAATGTAAAGGTAGATCAAATTTCCCTCCCATTACCCCTTGTGTGAGTAGGCTAGATAGGCCACAATATTTACTTGTGTATGTGGAAATAGGACATTAATACTTTAGTAGTAGAATAGGCTGCAGGGCAGGTTATGTCCAGGACTGTCAGAGAGGACACTGTGTGTGGACGGCAGGACAGTGAAGAAGAGGTGCCGACGTGGTGAAGAGGCCCTTCTGTGAGAGTGTGTGACTCCTGTCTTTCTGCCCAGTTGAAGGAGTGTTGGAGGGTGTGGAAGAAGAGTTGCTGACGATCTCCAGATTTATTACCCTTATTTTCATATTCATGTATTGCTTGTGATTGTATGTGTGATCATGTAATTTGTGTCAGTAAATTCACACATTTTATCATTGTGTTAAGTGTGCCTCCATTACAATATTTCTCTATGAGCATACACGTAGGTTATTATAGTACCACCTAGGGAACACCACGTTCTCTATAGAAGTTCTTATTGCCTGGAGAGTGGTAAAACAGCACAGACTTATATAAAAGTGTACCCTTAGCCATCCGATCAGTATCACTGCCTGAATGGTGGCAACAAGTAACGTAGTGGCTAGAGAGAGAGGTAAAGCCAAACAGACCTTCATGGAAGAGTACCCTGGGCTGGCAGTTCATTAGCAGATCTATGGGAGTAGCAACATTCTGGCAACGAACAGTATAGAGTATACCCACTGAGCTGCATCGCTGGGGTGCAGATATAATAACCCAGCTGGCGACCTTGTTAAGAAGAAGATAGAGAAGACAGGCGGGAAAGGAGTTCCTGCAACCTTTTTGTCTGGCAGGCAAGACTCAGGAAGGTTATTGTTATAAGGTAAGCCTGAGTCTTCACTCCTCCACGGGTCTAGGCCGGAATTGCTGATAGCAGTTTTCCCGTGGTTGACTGAAGGGCTTCCAGGGTGAATCAGTGGCACCCCTCCAGTGGTGAAAGCAAATACCTGCGGAGGTGGGCATTGCTGGTCCTCTCCTGTGGGACCAAGGAGACTCCGGTGAATCCCGGGAGTCGGAGGGGCTGAGTGTTCGACCTTTTGAGCCCCTAGCAGCCAAGTGCTAGCGGAGCCCCGGCCCACCCCCCGTGACAATACATACATACATACATACATACATACATACATAGAAGACCTGGACAAGCTGCAGGAATGGTCGAACAAATGGCTGTTAGAGTTTAACCCAAGCAAATGTAATGTAATGAAGATAGGGGTAGGAAGCAGGAGACCAGATACAAGGTACCATTTGGGAGATGAAATACTTCAAGAGTCAGAGAGAGAGAAAGACCTGGGGGTTGATATCACGCCAGACCTGTCCCCTGAAGCTCATATCAAGAGGATAACATCAGCAGCATATGCCAGGTTGGCTAACATAAGAACGGCCTTTAGAAACTTGTGTAAGGAATCTTTCAGAACATTATATACCACATATGTCAGACCAATCCTGGAGTATGCGGCTCCAGCATGGAGTCCATATCTAGTCAAGCATAAGACTAAACTGGAAAAGGTTCAAAGGTTTGCCACCAGACTAGTACCCGAGCTGAGAGGTATGAGCTACGAGGAGAGACTACAGGAATTAAACCTCACTTCGTTGGAAGACAGAAGAGTTAGGGGGACATGATCACCACATTCAGATTCTCAGGGGAATCGACAGGGTTGATAAAGACAGGCTGTTTAACACAAGGGGCACACACACTAGAGGACACAGGTGGAAACTGAGTGCCCAAATGAGTCACAGAGATATTAGAAAGAACTTTTTTAGTGTCAGAGTGGTTGACAAATGGAATGCATTAGGCAGTGATGTGGTGGAGGCTGACTCCATACACAGTTTCAAGTGTAGATATGACAGAGCCCAATAGGCTCAGGAAACTGTACACCTGTTGATTGACGGTTGAGAGGCGGGACCAAAGAGCCAGAGCTCAACCTCCGCAAGCACAACTAGGTGAGTACATACATACATACATACATACATACATACATGCATTCATACATACATACATACATACATACATACATACATACATACATACATACAGATGTACATACATACATACAGATTGGGGACCTCGTAGCCTGGTGGATAGCGTGCAGGACTTGTAATTCGGTGGCGTGGGTTCGATTCCCGCACGAGGCAGAAACAAATGGGCAAAGTTTCTTTCACCCTGAATGCCCCTGTTACTTAGCAGTAAATAAGTACCTGGGAGTTAGTCAGCTGTTACGGGCTGCTTCCTGGGGTGTGTGTGTGTGTGTGGTGTGAAAAAAAAAAAAAAAAGTAGTTAGCAAACAGTTGATTGACAGTTGAGAGGCGGGCCGAAAGAGCAATGCTCAACCCCCGCAAACACAACTAGGTGAAAACAACTAGGTGAAAACAGACATACATACATACATACATACATACATACATACATACATACATGGGGGGCCTGGTAGCCTGGTGGATATCGCGCAGGATTCGTAATTCTGTGCTGCGGGTTCGATTCCCGCACCCGGCAGAAACAAATGGGCAAAGTTTCTTTCACCCTGAATGCCCCTGTTACCTAGCAGTAAATAGGTACCTGGGAGTTAGTCAGCTGTCACGGGCTGCTTCCTGGGGTGTGTGTGTGTGTGTGTGTGTGGTGTGGGGAAAAAAAAAAACCAGCGTTGAATGTAATGAAACGCCATTTTCTGGGTGAGTCCCGGAGGCTCCCCGGAGCTATCCCAGGCTGATATGCTAATGTCAGACTTTGGCATCAGTCATGTGTATGGAGTTCTTAGGCCTACCGGGGACCACGGCCAGAACCGGGCCCCCTCAGAGAGGCAAGGGGAGCAATGGCCTATAGAAGCCCCCGTGTGATTGGAAGCATTCTATGTCTGCCATCGACCGGGACAGGCACCCAGAAAGGTAAGCGCCCCAAAACAAACCCCTATTCTGGTTAAAATTGCTACCAAAAGCCAAACTAGTGGATAGAACTCCCCAACAGAAAAACAAGCAAACTAGTATGACGTCACACGTCACCGCGCCGCTGTCTGCGCAGCTCCCCCCTCCCCGGGAGGGGGAAGGGGGAGCCCCAGACCTCCCACGCCGGCTATCCACCCATCAGTTCTGAGGCTGGATGTCAAGACACGCGAAAAAAAAAAACGCCGACCGGAGGGAGGGAGGGTTGCCGGGGAGCCTCCGGGACTCACCCAGAAAATGGCGTTTCATTACATTCAACGCTGGTTTTCTGGGGGAGCCCCGTCGGCTCCCCGGAGCTAACTACCCACAGAGGAAGATCAAAAGGGACGGAACCGGGAGGCGGACACCACGCACCCCTCCCCCTGGAAGCGATACAACCGGCAGCAACGCCAACCCAAGGCGCCACAGCCCCGGAAAGTCCTGGGAACAACACAAGAACAACGAGCAGCAAGGCCCCGAACGAACACCAAAGATCCATGCCCGAAAGACTGCTCGAACACGTCATCCAGACGGCAGCGAGAGCAGCAAAGCCACGAACATCACGGGCAGGAGTTAAGAACACAGGCAGCCGAGCCGCAAGAACACGGCTGACAACCCAGGACACCATCACAGGCGAACCGGGAAGAACAGAACCGGATCAACGCAAAACGCGCTCCGGACACAGACGCCATGGCACACAGCGGAGACCAGGATGGTGCAAGCGGCGCACGAACAGGCCGGAGGGGAAACGACGCACAAGACAGCGTACTAACGGTGTAGAAGCAACACCAAGACCGAAAGCAAGCCAAAGCGGCCCCGCCAGCGCCGCACAAAAGAGAGGCGACAGTATGTGGCACGACGACGGCCCCCAACCCCCACCAAAAACCAAGCCGACGCTAACAAGAGGAACCACCTAAGAAGGGACAGAAAAGGAAGGACCGCCAAAACACCCCATACTGCCGCCAAGAGAAACACGCAGGTGGGACACCGACCACCAGCTGGAGGCGAGACCACGAGGCAGACGGAAGCAGCCCCGACAAGGCCCCTCCAAGCCCAGGAAAAGGCGGAGCCGCAAGAAGATCTCGGGCGCGACCACCGAACTCAGGTGGCACAAGAAGATGGAACGTCTGCCGACCAGCATCCCAAAGTATCTCCGGGAATTCTCATCATCTGTCGATGGAGAC
The DNA here is from genome assembly GCA_020271785.1 of Procambarus virginalis. NCBI lineage: Eukaryota > Metazoa > Arthropoda > Malacostraca > Decapoda > Cambaridae > Procambarus > Procambarus virginalis. Next base: position 24,559 of record WNGS01043468.1, read on the forward strand.
CTGACCAAATGTAAACTGGGTCAACAAAATTATTCGCACACCCTCCGTCACTATGTGATGGAGTGCGAAAAGATACGTGAAGTTAGAGAGAATTCTATAACCAATGTTCCAGCGATGTGCAAAGATTTCATTCAAAAGGATCTGCCACCAGAAATTGTAGCCAAACATCCCCAGTTTGCTAACAGTAGGTAGCAACTGAGTGATTGTAACCTATCCACCGCTGCCCACTGGATGGGGGGCGGTGTGCAGGACAAACATATAAATTTTTACACTAGCACTTCACATGTCAGTTGCTTAATTTAGAACCTGTACTTGAGGTCGATCTCGAACCCATTGTTGATGTGACGACTTATATTGAATTTGTAACTAGCTCATCAAGATTGTAACTTGCTGAGCTAAATGAAGTGTGGGGTTCAGTCCCTGAGCCCATTATGTGCCTCTAACCCTTTCCACTACCGCCCAAGATGGGTATGGGGTGCATAATAAATGAACGAAACTAACTGCCGAACAGAAGAACTCCAAGCAAGCAAACCTGCCAGGAGTTCAGAAATGACGGGTCCGACGCGGGACATCGCCAGACCCCGAAAAACCAATTGGCAGGGCAAGCAAGGAAACCAAAGAAGGCGGACGGGTTGCCACCAGAACCGTACCCGAACCAAGAGGTACGAGCAACTGCAACAGACCGAGACAAAGAAGCACACCACAGGACCCAGCCGAAAAAAGCCCAGAAGCCAAGAACACACGTAGAACACCCCTGCGGCAGAGGAGTAAAACAGTGGACCGCACAAGCAAGAAGTGTTGGAAACCGACCACGCCCCCCACATAGCAGCAAGTGCATGGCAAAACAGACAAAGGAGATGCCAGGAAAAACGACAGGGGTGAGACAGTAC
>WNGS01043475.1:0-10007 GCA_020271785.1 Procambarus virginalis
ACCTTACCTTGAGGACCTTGAGGTGCTTCCGGGGCTTATCGTCCCCGCGGCCCGGTCATCGACCAGGCCTCCTGGTTGCTGGACTGATCAACCAGGCTGTTGGACGCGGCTGCTCGCAGCCTGACGTATGAGTCACAGCCTGGTTGATCAGGTATCCTTTGGAGGTGCTTATCCAGTTCTCTCTTGAACACTGTGAGGGGTTTGCCAGTTATGTCCCTTATGTGTAGTGGAAGCGTGTTGAACAGTCTCGGGCCTCTGATGTTGATAGAGTTCTCTCTCAGAGTACCAGTTGCACCTCTGCTTTTCAACGGGGGTATTCTGCACATCCTGCCATGTCTTCTGGTCTCATGTGATGTTATTTCTGTGTGCAGGTTTGGGACCAGCCCCTCTAATATTTTCCACGTGTAAATTATTATGTATCTCTCCCGCCTGCGCTCAAGGGAATACAGATTTAGGCTCTTTAGTCGGTCCCAATAGTTTAGATGTTTTACCGAGTGGATTCTAGCAGTAAAGGATCTCTGCACGCTCTCCAGGTCAGCAATTTCACCAGCAGTGAAAGGGGCTGTCATTGTGCAGCAGTACTCCACTCTAGAGAGCACAAGCGTTTTGAAAAGTGTCATCATCGGTATAGCATCTCTAGTGTGAAAAGTTCTTGTTATCCAACCTGTCATTTTTCTTGCAGTTGTGACGGCTACTTTATTGTGTTCTTTAAAGGTAAGGTCTTCCGACATGAGTACACCCAGATCCTTTACATTGCCTTTTCGTTCTATGTTATGATTTGCCTGAGTTTTGTACGTGGTTTCCGTTTTTATATTTTCATTTTTTCCATAGCGCATGAGCTGGAACTTGTCTTCGTTAAACACCATATTATTTTCTGTAGCCCATAGAAAGACCTGATCTACATCTGACTGGAGGTTCGCCGTGTCCTCTATGTTGCCTACTCTCATGAAGATCCTAGTGTCATCTGCAAAGGATGATACAGTGCTATAGGTTGTGTTCTTGTCTATGTCCGATATAAGGATGAGAAAAAGTACTGGAGCAAGCACAGTACCCTGGGGGACTGAGCTCTTAACGGTTGACGGGTTGGATTTTATTTTGTTGACTATTACACATTGGGTTCTGTTGGTCAGGAAATTGTAGATCCATCTGCCTACTTTTCCGGTAATTCCTTTTGAGCGCATTTTATGGGCAATAACACCATGGTCACATTTATCAAAAGCTTTTGCGAAATCTGTGTAAATTACATCAGCGTTTTGTTTGTCTTCCATAGCATCTAATGCCATATCATAGTGGTCCAGCAACTGCGACAGGCAAGAGCGCCCTGTTCTGAAACCATGTTGTCCGGGTTATGGAGATGCTGTGATTCCATGTATTTTGTGATCTTACTTCTTAGCACTCTCTCAAAAATTTTTATGATGTGCGATGTTAGTGCTATCGGTCTGTAATTTTTTGCCTCTGCCTTATTTCCTCCTTTATGAAGTGGTGCTATCTCTGCTGTTTTTAGTATATCAGGAATAACGCCAGTATCTAGGCTTTGTCTCCACAGAATGTGAAGGGCCTGCGATAGTGGTTTTTTACAGTTCTTGATGAATATGGAGTTCCAAGAATCCGGCCTGGTGCGGAGTGCATAGGCATACTGTTTATGGCTTCTTCAAAATCCAGTGGGGATAGGGTGACGTCTGATATATGATTTGATGTTGGTATCATATCCATGAAAAATTCATTTGGGTTATCGATCTTTAGTGCGTTTAATGGCTCGCTGAAGACAGAGTCGTATTGCTTCCTCAGTAGCTCGCTCATTTCTTTGTTGTCATCGGTGAAAGTTCCATCTTCCTTTCGCAGGGGCCCGATACTAGATGTGGTTTTTGATCTTGATTTTGCATAGGAGAAAAAATATTTCGGGTTTCTCTCTATTTCACTGATGGCCTTTTGCTCTCTTTCCTCTCCTGCGTTTTGTATGATTCTTGTAGCTTGAGTTCAATTTTTCCTATTTCGCTACCTAACCTTCTTCGCCGTTCCTGAGATAGGGTGCGACTCTCAAGTTGTACCGCGATTCGTTTTCTTCGCCTATATAGGGAACGACGTTCTCGTTCCAATCTGCATCTCTTCCTCTTTTTTCTTAGGGGGATGCGGTTTGTACATATTTCTAGTGCTACTGAGCTTATTTTTTCCAGGCACTGGTTCAGGTTCGCATTTCCTAGCTGTTCTTCCCAGTTTATTTCTGTGAAGTCCTGGTTTATTTGCTCCCAGTTTATCTGTTTATTATTGAAGTTGAATTTGCTGAAATCTCCTCCACCGGGAATCTGGACTGGTTTTGAAGGTCTATTCCCCATGGTTGTCATAACTTCAATTAAGTTGTGATCTGAGTAACAGGTATTTGTAATCATTATGTTCCTGATCAATTCATCATTATTAGTGAAAATGAGGTCCAGCGTGTTCTCCTTCCTGGTTGGTTCTACTATTTGCTGGTTTAAGGCAAACCTGTCGCACATCCGTAGCAGGTCATTTGCATGTGCCTGTTCATTAAGGCTACTTCCTGGTATTCTTTCTGATATTACTGTATTAGCCAGGTGCTTCCATTTCAGGTGCCGTAGGTTGAAGTCCCCAAGCAGAATGATGTTCGGAGCTGGATTTGTGAGGTTTTCCAAGCAGTGTTCTACTTTCATTAGTTGGTCTTTAAACTGCTGAGGGTTTGCCTCCGGTGACTTATATACAAGGACAATAACTACATTTATAATCTCTATTTTGATTATCAGCACTTCCACCATATCATTCGAGGTGTTTAGCAGCTCAGTACAGATGAGTGTGTCTTTGATGTATAGGCTGACCCCACCCTGAAGCCGGTGTTTCCTATCACATCTGAAAAGATTGTACTCTGAGATCCATATTTCACCATCATGGTAGTCCTTTGTGTGGGTTTCTGTTAGGGCTGCAAACACTGCATTTGCCTCATGAAGGAGACCATCTATAAAGTGAACTTTGTTGGATTTGCGTGTTTTTATACCTTGAATGTTGGCAAATATAAATGATGTTATCGTGGTAGTGGAAGTGCTGGATGCCTTACTTGGTGTTAATATCTGAGGCTCTGGTAAGGGGCCACTGTGTTTGCGTCCAGGGTGTGTTGTTTTCGAAGTGATTCGTCCAGTTTCGGTAGTGGGGCGAGTGTTGTGTGGTGTAGTACCTGTGTGTTTGTTGGTAATGTGTATTCCAGACTTGTGGGTATCTCCCTTCCCCTCTGTAATCCTGTGGTGGTTCCATCTGACTGTTCCTCTCTCTTATATTTTCTGCTCTGTTTCTGCCTTCCTCTAAAAAATTGCCAGTAGTGTCATACTGATTTTCCCGTCTATAACGTTGTGTACCTCTCACGTGGAATTCCGGACACTGAAGATTGTAGCATTTTTTGTCCCTAATTGAAAATTGACATAATTTGGGGTGGAAGTATCTACACCCTGTTCCAAAACGGCATGTACCCCTCGCCAACATGTTCCTGCATTTTCGAGGATGCAGAAAATGGCATTTTGTTCCTAATTTTCCATATTTGCATATTCCTTTAGCGTAGAATTTGCAAATGTGTTCCGGTTTTGCGTTTTTCAAGGTATTTATATCTGTGTCTGTCTTGTCTACCTCTTTATTGGAGCCATCTCCGCTTTTCGTCCCAATTCCTTCATTTATGCACTCTGTCTCACTGTTGCTCACATCGTTTATATTACCTGACTCTGCAATATTGCTGCTATTATGTACTACAATACCCTCTTCCTCCACATTACTGCTGCGGTTCTCTAAACTATCTGTTCCTGGGTTTTGGTCGTTAACCAATGTTGTCTTATCCCAGTCTGCATATATCACTGGTAGCTTGTCTGTGAATGGTAATCTCTGTGACTCGGGAATGTTTTTCATCAGTTTAGTTATGTTCTCTAACATTAATCTGTCATCTTTGCAGACCCAGTAAATTCCTTGCCTTTTTGTGCATCCTGGAGATACTTCTGTACAGCCCAGGTGAAATCTCATGTTACAGATGCAACACGTTACGCCTACATTACGTTTTCCCAGTACTCCCGAGCACTCGCCACACCTCTCCATTTTCTGATGTATTGTGTTGTATTTGTGGTTTACTGTGTGGATCACTTGTTGATGTCAGTCCTTTTAACTCTTTATAAAGTTATATGTATATTTTTATATATTTAATATTTATAATACTATATGTATACCGTAGATTTGTAATATTATGTATGTTATTTTGTTCAAACTTTATGGCAGGTACTTAGCGTAGGGTAGCGAAGTTCACCCCCTCTGCTCTCAGCAACGATCGCCGGTGTCTCAGTGATAACCGCCGACGAGGAGGTAGGTCAGCCAGGTCTCTTCAATCAACAGCTGCAAGAGACACACCGAGATGTTTAAGGTTGATGATCAGCTGTCTGAAGATCAAGTCGACCATGCAGGTTACTCGACTGGTAGCAGGGTACAAGGAGGTACTCTCTGACGTCACTAAAGTAGCAAAGGTAGAGGGTTACCGCATACCTTTGCTAGAGCAGCAAGCGGTACGAACAAAACCATATCGGACAGAAATGGAGAACTCGATCAGCATTCTCGACGCTCAAGAAGAAACTGACTGAAGCACCCATCCTTAGACTACCAGATTCTACCAGGGAGTACATCCTTCGGACAGATGCTTCAAATACAGGTATTGGTGCTGTACTCATGCAAGAGTACGACTGTGAAATCTGGCCAGTTGCGTACTCCAGTCGTAAATTGAGCGATGCTGAGCAGAAGTACTCCACTGTAGAAAAGGAACTCCTTGCTGCTGTCGTGGGAGTAAGGAAATTCTACCAGTATCTCAACGGTAAGCGTTTCACGTTTCAAGTAGATCACCAACCCCTCAGCCACATCGGTACGCTTAAAAACGCAAACCCTAGAATAATGCACTGGGTGTTGTTCCTTCAACAGTTCACATTCCGCGTGGTTTACATAAAGGGAGCCGGCAACGTAGGTGCTGACTGGTTGAGTAGGTCAGGGGTGATTAACGAGATGTCGAACGAGGGAGACATGAGCGAGGAAATGCGACGCAAATCACCGGATACTGGTTCCCAGTGTGTCTCTGATGTTTCAGGCATGACTCAGGTGGAGAGAGGCAGTGGACAGACTAGCGCCACTCAGGGTTTCGAGGCATTGAGCCGACCCAGACCTGGAGCTACGTCCGACCACAGTGCCTGCTCAAAACCTGAAAAGATAGCCACATGTGATCCGGTGACTGAAGTAATTCCTCACTTAACAGAAGGAAATAGTCTAGACGAGGACCCGCCTCGCCTAGCTGTATAGAAACTGGGTCTGCTCGACCCGGTCACACCATGTGCACCCGTGCACATGCCGTCAGCGGTGTGAGGTCTGAATGAGCACCACATGTGGAGCTCGATCTTTGTGGGGGGTGATGTGGGAGTATGTCTCCCAAGATTCTCCCACAGCTGACTTGAATAGCTCATTGCAGTGCACAGTGCACTGATCTTCGTGCACAAAGCCTATCTCTCTTAATCCTGGATAGTGACCTGGCATGTTGGGTATCTCCAGAATGCCCACTTAACCAGGAACACTTTCATAATACGGAGGCCGCCGTATGTCCAGGCAGGAAGTAGATACAGGGAGTTAAGCATACTTGCCATCAAAGGGTCAATGATTACATTGCCTGGAGGAGAGCGTGAGAGAGGGGAGACGCCAGCAGCATCTGACCTCTGGGGTCAACTGGCGCAATGGTGAATAACAGCTATGACATGTTCGTGACGTGTTCATGACGTCACCTCCTACTGCTCATCGAACGAGCTAATATGATTGGTTCCCGCTCATTTGCTGCAATGCTATTGGTCAAATTGTAACTCTTTTGTTTTGTGTGCCACGAGATGCCCGGCACCCCTTGCAAACTGATTCACGTGAGAGAGACCAAACTCAGAGGACGGATCCTGTTCTGTCTAGCGGCCAATAGACTGAACACCGTCTATTCCTCACCATCAAGTTAACTCAGCGTCTTTGCGATATACCACACTCGCCCAGAATCACGAATGTGAATATATTGTTTAGAAGCCTAAAGTGACAAATCTCCAGAGCGAAACAGACTGGTATCAGGTAACCCCTGGTGACAATGATCGTTGTGAGTGACTTAGAGTGAACTAAGGCAGTGCCGCCGCCTAAGTAACCTGTGTGTGACTTTACCACAAGTGTACCTGCGTGGTACCACAGCCGCCGCCAGCCGCCAATCGTCCCGAGCGTGTACCTCAGTACCTCGAGCGCCCGCCACCGCCCTCACTACTATGTGACGTCACCACCTTACGCATCGCCAGTGCCAGTGTGTGTGCGTGTGTCTGTCTGTTAAGCATACAGCACGCCCTACTCACGAAATCATCTCAAGACACTGCGAGTACCCTCCGTGTCTACGAGCGAAACCAGCTGTCAGGCCACCTACGAGTGCTTGTATAAACGTGTCTGAGTGAGTAAGGAAAGGTACCTTATCTGTAAGTACAAGATCTTGTCATTGTTTTATTGTGTCTGTGTTGATCTGAGGGATCAACCACAGTTCTCACCTTCTTATACCTGTCGCAGGTTATAGGTGAATCGACGGTTAATGCGTGTTTATCTGTGTGGTATCACGGCATTTCATTCGTCTGTGAATGTGAGCTTCACATACACCACACATTTAGTATTGTGTGATTATTATTGTGCATGTTATTGCCTGTCCCATTGACAGTGCCTTTGTGATTTATTGCATATCATCATTACCGAGTATCCGGTTGGAACTCTTGTGATCCCTTTGCATACCGGCAGTTAGGTTGCCATGTTAATGATTGGCTGTCAACTGTGTTAAGTTAGGTGTTTCGCCACGAGTGGATACGAGTCGATTAGCCAGACGTCAAGAGTCTCGCTAATGCAACCATAGCTTTGCTGACGCCAATCTAAAGTAAATCAAGCACCCTGTGTATTAGTGGTTAAGTTAGTAAATAAACTACTGTTAAGCTTTATGCGGTGTTTCCGTTGAACCACTTCTGAATACTGCCAATATCACTCAAGCCTTCAGCTCTAAGTGTCTTCAACACCGAGTTGCCTATTATTCACTAAACTAAAAATGTGATGAGGACCCTAGGAGTCCCTTAAAGTGTTAAATCATTGAGGAGATTCAACGATCAACGTGGAGCGGGACCAGGTGAGGCTAGTCTGAGAAGAGACCCTCAAGGACTCTAACTCGACCTTCTTCTTGAGAGGATTTTGAGAGGATTCGGGGCTTTTTTTTTAGTGTCCCCGCGGCCCGGTCCTCGACCAGGCCTCCACCCCCAGGAAGCAGCCCGTGACAGCTGACTAACACCCAGGTACCTATTTTACTGCTAGGTAACAGGGGCATAGGGTGAAAGAAACTCTGCCTAATGTTTCTCGCCGGCGCCTGGGATCGAACCCAGGACCACAGGATCATAAGTCCAGCGTGCTGTCCGCTCGGCTGACCGGCTCCCATACCTTGCTCCCAGGCCCTGTACGGTTGCTCTCGTATTTTCTATTCTGCTAATTCCGACAGTTTCGTGAAGCGTCTGCCACATGTACATTGGCGACTTACGCATTGCAGTTGTGAAAGTAAAAAAGAAAACCCCACAGTATAACATTAGAATAGATAAATACAATAGTTAAAACAAAGAAAACAAAAGGTCGTGCTAAATGGAACAAATCTGAATCGAGAAATATGGTAAGTGGGGTACCACAAGGGATCAATTTTGGCCCTTTGTATATGACCCTTTGTTGTCATATACATCAATGATAGATGAGAGTATTAAAAAACTCAACAAATTTGCAGATGACACAAAGATTTATGGAAAAGTGGGAAATTAAAAGGATATTGAAGGCTTACAAAGATATCTACATGAACTCCACAAATGGCAAATACTGTTTAAAATCGACTGATACAATTAAGACCTTGCAAGTGGGGCATAGCAAACCACGCCACAACTACCAAGTTAATGACATTACACTACAGTAGACTGATAAAGAAAAGGACCTTGGAATCAAAATCCACCACTCACTAAAAGTTACACAACATGTAAGAGCAGCAGTAACAAAGTTAACAAACCCTTGGAATAATCAAGCGTACCTTTGACTTTAATTAAGGAAAAGAAGGTAGTGATTCAATTGAATAAATCTCTGGGGCACCCCAAATTGAATTACTGTATCCAAGCATGGAGACCTTACCTTCAAAAGAACATAGCTGCTCTGGAGAAAGTGCAACACAGGGCAACAAAAATCATTCCAGAGCTAAGTCGACTCTCGTATCAAGAACGGCTGATAGCCTTAGGGCTAACAACACTACAAAATAGCATGACAGGGTGGACTAGTTGAAACTTTTAAATACTGAACAATTTGGAGGATGTTGATCTGGACAATTTCTTCTAACGAGCAAATGTAATACAATAAATAAATATAAATAAATATGTTTATTCAGGTAAGGTACATACATACACGTGATGTTACATTAATGGATCGAATTATAGATAGAGCTAGTACATACAATGCCTAAAGCCACTAATACGCAATGCGTTTCGGGCAGGAAGAACATTAATATGTAGAACTTAATACTAATTGAGCATAAAAGAATAAAATGTGTTGAGAACAAATACAAATAAAGATAAAAAAAAGGGGGAACATGACTGACAAGCAGCACAAATACAAAAGGTTGACAAACAGCGTTGATTAAAAAAATAACAGACATGGGTTGACAATAGAGGGGTACGGTAGGTTACAGGGAATTTATTAGGTAGTGTTTAGTTTTAGTCTTAAACTGGTTGAGAGAGGTACAGTCTTTAACATGGTTGGGGAGGTCATTCCACATTCTGGTCCCTTGATTTGTAGAGCATTTCTAGTTTGATTAAGCCGTACTCTTGGAATATCAAAACTGTATTTATTTCTGGTGTGGTGCTCATGGGTTCTGTTCAACCTTCAATGAAGCTTTTGAGTTCAGGATTGGCATTACAGTTCAGCGTTTTATATATGTATAATACACATGAGAGAATGTGCAGTGACTTAATATCTAACATATTGAGAGATTTGAGTAGGGGTACCGAGTGATGTCTGGGGCCAGAGTTGATATTGTCCTAATAGCAGCTTTGTGTTGAGTAATTAGAGGACGTAAATGATTTTGGGTAGTAGAACCCCAAGCACAAATACCATAGTTGAGATATGATAGATGAGGGAGTAATAGTAATAGGGAGTACACTCTATGCAAATTAAGGACCTAGTCTATGGAACTCACTCCCTAGTGAATTGAAAAACTGTAAAACTTTTGCCTTATTTAAAAACAAAACCAAAAAGTACTTAATTTCATCTTCTTAGTTCCTACACTGAGCTTTATTTTTTGCTCTGTATCTAGTGTTACCCAATCTCCTAATTCTTATGTATTTAACCCAAACAACCTTATCATTGTGTTCATTGCTGTCTTCCTTTATGTGCTAGCCATTTGCTGTATTGTGCCTACCAAATTTGTCAACTACCATTCAAGCCTTCATTGCAATCAATCTTAGCTACCTAAGTGCTTTATTATACTGTACCTACAATTTTCTCTCATCTTTTTTTTTTTCTTTTTTCTTTTCTTGCCATGTAACTGTTATCATTTCTTTTTATAATTTTTGCTAGTATTTACCTACTAAAAATTTTCTTAGATTAAGGACCTGCCCGAAACGCTGCGCGTACTAGTGGCTTTACAAGATTGTAATTACCATATTATATATTCTCACATTCCCAATGTACCTTCTTGTATATGAATAAATAAATAAATAAATAAATAATAAATAGAGAGTCACCAGGGCAGGGCGAGGTACATAATATCTGATCTTAGAAAGAATGCCAACAGTTTTTAAACTTTTTTTTGATATATTTAGAATGTGTCCCTATACAAATAAGGGACACAGTACAAATAAGGGACACAGTACAAATAAGGGACAAGTACAAATAAGGGACACAGTACAAATAGGGACACAGTACAAATAAGGGAC
>WNGS01043479.1:0-11860 GCA_020271785.1 Procambarus virginalis
AAGCAAGTAGATGGGGTCGCTATGGGTTCTCTCCCTTAGGCGTACCTGTTTGCAAACTTTACATGGGTACTATCGAGGAAAAGTCTTAGCGACTTGAACTTGATCCGGCCATATACTGCAGGTATGTTGATGACATTTTTACACAGGTACATGATGTCAGACATCTGCAGGAGCTGAAAGAGGCGTTTGAGCAGAATTCTGTGTTACGTTTCACTTACGAGAGGAGAAGGATGGGAAGCTGCCCTTCTAGATGTAACAGTCATGGAAAGGAGCGGAGGTTTCCACACTGCAGTCTACACTAAGGAAACAAACATAGGAATGTGCCTAAATGCCAACAGTGACTGCCCAGACAGGTACAAGAGGAGTGTTGTTAACGCTTATGTCGACCGTGCTCTCAGCCACAGCTCAGAATGGAAGCAAGTCGACGAAGAACTCTGTAGGGTAAGGCAGGTCCTAGCAACAACGGCTTCTCCAATGGTTTCATTGAAGACATCATAAGAAGGAAAGTGCAACGCCATGCAACCTCTGAAGAGACAACTAATACACACCTATACCCCCTATTAGACTATTTTACAGGAACTTCTTCTCCACAGCTCATAAACGGAGGAAAGGGTCCTGAAAGATATTGTTAATAGAAATGTTATCCCTACAGACAAAATCAGAAGATACAACTAACGATTACTATAAAACCAAAAAACTGCCAGCCTACTAATGAAAAACTCTCCAGACACGGAGCAGAACGCTCTAAAGAGACAAACGTCGTCTATGCCTTCAAATGTCCACTTGGGGACTGTAAGCCCCAAAAACTCAGTATATAGGCAAGACAACAACATCTCTTTCCAGGCGTTTAACGATGCATAAGCAACAGGGCTCCATTAAGGAACATATATTCTCTTCCCACAACCAAACAATCACCAGAGAAATCTTAGCAAACAACACAGAAATCATTGATAGATACAGCGACAGCAGGCGGCTTGACATCTGCGAGGCACTACACATCAAGAAGTCAACACCAGCAATCAACAGCCAATTAACGCACAACTACATTCTACCCACTTCAAGACTCCGCTCCAATATAGAAACATCAAGAAATATGGGCCAATAGGCCTTCTGTAGTTCTATCTTTTACGCAACTTCAACAAATCTATACCCATTGTTTCGAGTTCTGTGTTTTGTTGATAGTTTGTTTTCACCTCATCTAAAAACCATTGTAACATGCCACCTCACCCAAATGCAGGTATAAAAATGAAAGTTAAAGCTGTTTAAACTACGGGAGACATCTCCTGTCTACGAGGCTAAGCATAGCCCGTGCTTCTTGCCCAGCTCCTGTGCCAGGTAAGTTACGGGCTCACCATAGCCCGTGCTACTTGGAACTTGTTCCGAGTTGCTGAATCTATAACAACTGTTTAAACTCAGTTCAGTTCAAGCTGTTGTAAACTAAAGTCTTTGAAAATGTAATAAGTTTTACGAAACGCGCTCTAGCGTCGCGTCAGACTAGAAATAAAAAATGAATTTTGGAGAATTAATTTTTCATTTACCGTCATCAGTAAAAAGAAACATAAGGAAAATGAGAAAATTCGTGTTAGAATTATTAATCTTACTTTTTCGGTCATATTTAATAACATATATATATATATATATATATATATATATATATATATATATATATATATATATATATATATATATATATATATATATATATATATATATATATATATATTATATATATATATATATATATATATATATATATATATATATATATATATATATATATATATATATATATGTCATACCTAGTAGCTAGAACTCACTTTTTGGCCTACTATTCAAGGCCCGATTTGCCTAATAAGCCAAGTTTTCCTGAATTAATATATTTTCTCTAATTTTTTTCTTATGAAATGATAAAGCTACCCATTTCATTATATATGAGGTCAATTTTTTTTCATTGGAGTTAAAATTAACGTAGATATATGACCGAACCTAACAAACCCTACCTAACCTAACCTAACCTATCTATATAGGTTAGGTTAGGTTAGGTAGCCGAAAAAGTTAGGTTAGGTTAGGTTAGGTAGGTTAGGTAGTCGAAAAACAATTAATTCATGAAAACTTGGCCTATTAGGCAAATCGGGCCTTGCATAGTAGGCTGACAAGTGCGTTCTGGCTACTAGGTACGACATATATATATATATATATATATATATATATATATATATATATATATATATATATATATATATATATATATATATATATATATAATGTCAGGCCACGGAGGAAAAATGAAACAGGAATTTCCTTAAGTACTTTCGTATATTAATACATCTTCAGAAGAAGTGAAGATGTATTAATATACGAAAGTACTTAAGGAAATTCCTGTTTCATTTTTCCTCCGTGGCCTGACATTGTCACATTTTTAATCACGTGTTTATTTTCGTGATATACACACATATAGAGATCCCACAGAGCCAGTTCTGCTTACCAAAAATGGCCCACTAGATACTCATTAGTCGCCGAAGCTTCAGCGTTCTTTATATATACTTTTGAACTATAATAAGTAAACAGGTTTTAATATTTTATTGTTTTCATGATAGAAACTGAATGCCACATGACAGGCTGCTCGACTTACATGGGTAAGTTGATTGTACACTTATGGACTGTCAGAAAGCCTTCGACACAGCACCCCACATACGAAGTGCACGTGCTAGGGGTATTAAATAGGCAGGAGTGACAGGAGAAGGCACGCCACCGGATTAGAGAACAGGCAAGTAACAGAATAGGTAAGTGGCGTTTTCACCCACACTATCTAAACAGATCAAAGGGAAACAAATCAAGTCCCACAGATTTTTTCTAGGCCTACCTCCCTTAGGAGGTGGACTACAATTTTAAAGGCTGCTCTTGGCAGTTAAGCATTTGTCCAATAGAAAAAGGAGAAGCGGGAGCAAACCGCCAGGCTTCCACCACTAGGGGTGAAAACCTGTCCACATTAGGCCGCTGGTTCCTCCTAGTTAAACAGGACGTTAAAACTAATAAAGGGTAACCGACGGGTTCTCACAATCAAATTTCATATTTGATGTGGCGCTATGAATTGGAATTCGAATTCCCAAGAGCACAGCCGTCATATCAAAAGATCACAGCACCATTAATCGTAAAGTGCAGAACAGGGGTGTAGGTTGACATCAAAGACCGTTTTCTATAAAATAAACAATTTATTAATAACAAGAGACTAGACTACTACATTATCGAGTTTACATTTACGTTAATGTCCATCCAGTGGCACTATAACCAACAGGTAACTAGCAACCCTTGCTGTGTGGCTGCATACTGAACTAACCTGAACACAGGTGTGCCCACTGACGACGCAATATTGCAAATCAAAAAAAATATCACAGACATAGTTACACTACAGCGAGTGATTTATTACGTTAATGTCCATCCAGTGGCATTTGCAACGCAGCCATTCAACAGCCCCTCGAGAAATGACAGCAGGCTCCATCCTGCTGACACTTCGGGCTGACAACATGAACTAACTGAACAAATGAAGGATATCCACTGATGACACAATCAAGCAAGCAAGCAATCAATAGTGTCACGGCTTCACGGTGGCAGCTACTCTAATCATAAGCTTAAGGTCCTCCCGCCCAACAGGAGCGACCCCCGTAACTAGGTGGGTAGTCTAACAGTGACTCCCCCTATCACAACTAAAGTGAACAAAGTCAGGCAAGGTGGGATTCTGGGACACAGCTTCACTCATCCCAAGTTACTCTACTCTCGTCACCAGACGATAACCAAAAGAAATTGCCTTAATCAATTATAACATTGATTATGTGATTATGTAATTACGTTAATTGACTGATCACAGCAGTCAGCAACAAAGTACTACTTTAATCACAAACAATTGTCTCTCGCTAGACAACAACATGATGGTACTCTATGTTAACACAAGTCATCTTGTCACAATAACTCAAACTCTTACATTATATCACACTTGACTCCCTGCAAGTATTCAGTGAGTAATTCTTAATTAAGGTCAAACGGACCACTAATTACATCCCAATTGAGTTACGTTAACTAAGCCTACCCTAAGTGGGTGGTTTCTCAACAGTCTGTGTCATTAATTACTTTAATATGAGTGCTAATTACCCTAATTAACCTCGAGCAATTAATCAACTGTCACCAGGACCGATAATTAATCATACATAAATACGTCTCACTCCGCACTGCCTAAGCAGGTCTCATCAAACACTGTGAATTCACGGAAGAGGAGTTAATTACTAATTAACAATGAGTGCATCTTAATCCACTGTCACCAGACAGAATATGATTAATATAACGTATGCTAACTCCATGACCTCGCTTTACCGAGTCATCTGAGTCCTCAAGACTCCAGACGTTAATTACTCCACTAATTATCATGAGCCACTAATTGCTATACCTCCGAAAGGTAATAGTCTCGAGCAAATGACATTAACACTATTACTGACAGACTCTGACAGATCCTCTCCCACTACGTGAATTCATGATGAGAATGCTAATTACATAATTAGCTAGAGTGGTCAATTAGTTGTCACACAGACAATTAATTGCACCGGAAACGTACTTCAAACAAGCTCAATACTGTTCTCCAACAGTCCACACTCACTCAACAAAAAATGTGCACCCCATTATCCAGTTAATTACCCCTTTAATTAACTCACTGAATCCTCAAGTCCTCTACACAACTTAAAGAAACAAAGTAACCCTAATGTTACATAGGTCACACTTACAATGGCATGCATAACAACAAATGCACCGCCCACATACGGTTGCGACTACTGCAACTCATTAATTACTATACCCACATAGTAATGACACATGGTTTTGTAACAACCCAAGGTATACCAATATTACTGCCTCCTCTAATCTTGCAAACGTTGCAAAAGATCGATCGATCCCGTCTACTTAAGCAAGACAATTTACGTTAATATAAACACCGTCGTTATGCGGACAGCTGGCGCTAATTCTCCATAATTAGGCAAATTAACTAATTGCTCGCTCTCATTAAGTACTGAGAATTTCCCTGAATACTCAAAGGGTCCCCTTAAATCCTCAACACAGTTCCTAGGACAGTAATATCGTATACCTGACAACACTGCACAAACCTGCAACATAATGATGCCGTCAGCATGCCCCGCATGCTAATGACATCATTAGGCAATCAGTCAGCATCACATCTACTGACTCACCACACAACACAGTACATCCAACATGCAAATGAAACATATGGAAATGCCTTACATAATCAATGAAATTATATCACCAGGACAATATACAGACCTCAGGATATCCACTGATAACCCTGCAACACAGGCCTGCCTACCTCTACACTGGCATAATTAATCATGCGGTACCATGGCATTAATCCTGGCTGAACGATTATACAGAATCGACAGACTGGATCATTTATATGGTAATTCTCTACACTGACTGGTCCCATACTCAAGTCAGTCTACACACAACAATATATCTACATATATATATATATATATATATATATATATATATATATATATATATATATATATATATATATAAATATATATATATATATATATTATATATATATATAATATATATATATATATATATATATATCTATATATATATATATATATATATATATATATATATATATATAATATATATATATATATATATATATATATATATATATATATATATATATATATATATATATATATATATATATATAACTACTTGTGTGGTACTGTGTACAATCTCCCTCCAGGTACTGCCTCTCAGTCACCTGGGCCTGCTACATACAGCTGTCTCTCAGCTGTTTCCCTAGCTTGGCCAGGCTATGGGATAACACAGCTTTTACCGTAATTTCCACTAATATTGAGACACTGTTACACTCTGATTATTGTACTCACGTTTTCCTCACATTTTTCTCATTTCCCAGGTCACTACCTCCTGGCTGTCAACACTTAGCTTGCTCCTCGTGCGTCGACAAGATGTGGCCCTAGGCTGTCCTGGGAAAGTGGCCAAGTGTGGCCAAGGCATGTGGCCACCGCATGGCCCTCAGGAGTGTAGCCACGGGTAGCGCGTGACGTCACAGCACCCCACCCGGGCTGAGCTGGTGCGTGGGGTGGGGGTGGCCGGTTGGCGCACGGGCGGCCTGGGGTGGCCGGGTGGCGCCTGGGGTGGCCGCGGGGCATACACATATGGATGGGGGAATCACTAACAACCCCAACATACCAGAGCATGACATGCTCTTACACTGGGGTGACAAGGGTGACAATGGCTGGCGTCACCACCACATGACGCCGTCGGGCGGAATTCAAAGTCCAACAGGGGCCTGTAATATCACCTTAATTACACTAGTAGGCCCTGCCCATTATTCCACCCAATTGTCCATGAACATACAGGATATTTGAGCCACCTGTTACCCCATGAGGCTCTACCAGCTGCCACATGGGTGATCACTGTCTCTGAGGCTTTTCACTGTCCTGTATTCATCAGCCCCAGTTTCACGCGAATTTGGGCCTCGACACACCCAGGGTTGCAGGAGTGCCAAGCTCGAGGATTAAACCGGATCACACAACGATTAACGGGGGTGGAGGTGGCAGGCTGCCACCTCCACCCAAAATCACGACCTTCCCAGCTTGTTGCCCCGTTCAAACTGACGCTTTCATGGGCTAGGGAAACTCAAATCCCCATATCTCCCCCCCTACCTTGTCTTGACCAATCAGCAGGAAGCCGGTACAACTCCATGGTGCTGCTTCGAATCACAGCTCTTCGCGCCAAAACTTCGGCCTGGGAACAGTGCCTAAACCAATCACAGTCGCCCCTTGCCCTGTGGCGTGACGTGACGTCACAAGGAGAGGCAGGCCTAAGTACAACGTCTCAATGTCTCACTTGGTGGTGGTGGGGGGGGGGGGGGGAGGCAGCGTTCGCCCCACTGTCCCCCCACCTGTAACGGTCTTGAGTCAAGTACCTCCTCACACCATTCACTCTCAAATCTCTCCCTATTTCACAGAACAGGAAAATTTCTGTAACTCTCTCTACAGAGCAATCACAGACCTCCAATTAGTCTTAACCGACAGCCCTTAACATAAGCTTTCATTCAACACCCCACAAGTATATGTTAATTTGAAAGCTTCAGTTTCTAGAGTCCCTAGAGCGACTAGCCTAATCTAGAAACTAGGAAAACTAGCCGAGGGGATTCTACATCCCCTCACACCACAACTGGATTATAGAAAAGGGAGAAGCTGGCCAGTCCTCTGCTGATAGGTTATCTTGATATGATTTCGGGGCTTAGCATCCCCGCAGCCCGGTCCTCGACCAGGCCTCCTTTCTGTTGCACACCCCCCAGGAAGCAGCCCGTAGCAGCTGTCTATCTCTATTTACTGCTAGGTAACAGGGGCATCAGGGTGAAAGAAACAATTTGCCCATTTGTCTCCGCCTCCACTGGGGATCGAACCCGGAACCTCAGGACTACGAATCCGAAGCGCTGTCCACCCAGCTCATAGGTAGTTGCATCTATACCCTAATTGCTCCTGGCCGACTTAAAAAACCAAACCAATGCCTATTTGGGTAGAATTAAACGAAAAAGCACATAATATTATAATAGTTATATATAGACCACCAAATTTACAGAATGGAAGCAAAGCATCTATGGGATGAAATATCTAGGGCATCTAGCTCTAACAGTATTTATGTCATGGGTGACTTTAATTTTAGTGGAATAAACTGGTTGAACAAACAGGGAATAATGAAGCAGAAGATTTTCTAGAAGTAATTGACGATTGCTTTCTTACGCAACACATTAAGGAACCAACGCAGTGAAATAATGTTTTAGATTTAGTGTTGACTAACAGGGAAACACAAATTAAGGACATGGAAATAGGGAGCGAGCTAGGGAACAGTGATCATAAAGAAATCAGATTTACCATAGAATGGAATAGATCTGTAGGAGAAAATTCTGTTAAAGTGCTTGATTTTCGAAAAGCTGATTTCACCAGCCTAACAAAATTTTGGGTCAAATAGATTGGAATGTCTTGGGTATGGGCTAGACGTGAACCCAGCGACAGGTGACTTAAAAGGGGATTTCGGTGTGGATTAAAAAATGTAACCTATTTAAAATATTCTAAGCAAAGGCCAGGAACGTAGTAATATCATAAAAATTGAATAGATCGAATACTAATGATCCAAAGTGGATAACAAAGGTTGTGAAGAACCTTATAGGTAAAAAGATAGCGTGGTACAAAGGATTAAGTTTGGGGAAGTCAGTTTAGAACAGGAATTCGTACCACTAGTTAGAAATGTTAAAAAAAAAGAGATAAGGAAAGCAAAAAGAAACTATGAAGTTCGCATAGCAGGGCAAGTGAGGACAAATCCTAAAGGGTTTTTTCATTTATATCGAACTAAGACTAGGGAAAGGATAGGTCCATTAAAAACCGAGACAGGTCAAGTAACGGATAATGACGAGGAGATGAGTAGTATTTTTAAAAAAATATTTCATATCTATATTTACTAAAGAGGAACTTTACAATATGCCTTCAGCCGAACAAGTCTATGTGGGTGGGGACGAGGACAGGTTGACTAATTTAGCAGTTACCAGGGAGGATGTAATTAAACAAATAGTAAAACTAAAACGAAACAAATCCGCAGAGCCGGATGACATGTTTGCCAGGGTGCTTAAAGAATGCAAAGAGAACCTTTCCGAGCCACTGTCTACCATATTTAATAAATCAATAATGTTAGGCAGAGTGCCAGAGTCACGGAAGGTAGCTAATGTGGTACCAATTTTTAAGAAAGGAGATAGATCACTTGCGTCAAACTATCGGCCAAATCGCCTAACGTCTATTGTGGGAAAGTTACTTGAATCTATAATTGCAAATACAAATTGCTGGAAAGATATTGCAAATCTAATGCAATATCTTATATAGACAACTGGGAACACTTCTATGGAAGAAATGAAATGTATGCTCGGGATGGGGTGCATCTATCGAGAGCTGGGGTTGTTGCTGTTGCAAATTCGTTGGAAGAAGTGGTTAGAGGTGTTTGTTTGGGTTTAAACTGTTAGTAGATAGAGGTATGGGAATTGATTTGGAGGAAGGATGTAATAAAAGTATGTGTTTGCGGGAGAAAGGAATTGGCAAAATGATCAGGGAAAGAGAAGGGCCTCAAAATAACAATTCACTTAGGGTATATTACACAAACAGTAGAAGTCTAAGAAATAAAATTAACGAATTAAATGCTCTTGTCTGCACAGAAAAAATAGATATTATTGCACTTACCGAAACGTGGATGAATGTTGATAATAGAGAACTATTAGCCGAATATCAAATAAATGGATTTAAACTATTTCACACAGATAGATATATTAGACGAGGTGGTGGAGTAGCCATATACGTTAGGGACAATTTGAAATGTAGTCTCAAAGAGGGAATCAAAACTGAGCCACACACAGAAACTATTTGGATAGAATTAAACGAAAAAGCAAATAAATTATAATTGGAGTTATATATAGGCCACCAAATTTAGACAGAATGGAAGCAAAGCATCTATGGGATGAAATATCTAGGGCATCTAGATCTAACAGTATTTATGTCATGGGTGACTTTAATTTGAGTGGAATAAACTGGTTGAACAAAACAGGGAATAGTGAAGCAGAAGATTTTCTAGAATTAATTGACGATTGCTTTCTTACGCAACACATTAAGGAACCAACACGGGAAAATAATATTTTAGATTTAGTGTTAACTAACAGGGAAACACAAATTAATGACATCGAAATAGGGAGTGAGCTAGGGAACAGTGATCACAAAGAAATCAGATTTGGCATAGAATGGAATAGACCTGTAGGAGAAAATTCTGTTAAAGTGCCAGATTTTCGAAAAGCTGATTTTAATAGCCTAAGAATTTTTTGGGTCAAATTGATTGGAAAGTCTTGGGTATGGGGTGGGGCCGGTCTTGGAGCGAGACATGAACCCAGCGATAGGTGATGTAAATGGGGATTTCGATGTAGATTCAATTTATAACGTATTTAAGAATATTCTAAACAAAGCACAGGAACGTAGTATACCACACAAATTGAATAGATCGATTACTAATGACCCAAAGTGGATAACAAAGAATTTGAAGAATCTTATAGGTAAAAAGAGAGCTTGGTACAAGAGGATTAAAAATGGGGAGGTCACTTTAGAACAGGAATTCGTACAACTAGTTAGAAATGTTAAAAAAGAGATAAGGAAAGCAAAAAGAAACTATGAAGTTCGTATAGCAGGGCAAGCAAAGACAAATCCTAAAGGGTTTTTTCAGTTATATCGAACTAAGACTAGGGAAAGGATAGGTCCATTAAAAACTGAGACAGGTCAAATAACAGATAGTGATGAAGAGATGAGTAGTATTTTTAATAAATATTTTGTATCTGTATTTACTAAAGAGGAACTTAACAATATGCCTTCAGCCAACAAGTCTATGTGGGTGGGGACGAGGACAGGTTGACGAGTTTAGCAGTTACCAGGGAGGATGTTCTTAAACAAATAGTAAAACTCAAACCAAACAAATCCCCAGGGCCGGATGAAGTGTTTGCCAGAGTGCTGAAAGAATGCAAAGAGGAGCTTTGTGACCCACTGTCAATCATATTTAATAAATCAATAGAGTCAGGCACAGTGCCAGAGTTTTGGAAAGTTGCTAATGTGATACCAGTTTTTAAGAAAGGAGATAGATCACTTGCGTCTAACTATCGACCAATTAGCCTAACGTCTATTGTGGGAAAGTTACTCGAATCTATAATAGCAAATAAAATTCGTCTTCATCTTGAAAAACATAAATTAATAATTGAGTCGCAACATGGTTTTATAAATGGCCGTTCATGTTTAACAAATTTGTTATCTTTTTATTCTAGCATAGTTGAGGCAGTTGATAGTGGTAAGGATTGTGATGTTGTGTACCTTGACTTTAGCAAAGCTTTCGATACAGTGCCACATGAAAGACTGATTAAAAAGATAGAGGCTCATGGTATTGGGGGTGCTATATTAAGCTGGATTAGGGCATGGCTATACCAAAGGAAACAGAGAGTTAGTATAAATGGAGTCAAGTCAGAGTGGGAAAATGTTGTAAGTGGAGTGCCTCAAGGCTCTGTCTTGGGACCTCTGTTGTTTATAATATATATAAATGATTTAGATTCAGGTTTGAGTAGCAACATTTGCAAATTTGCCGATGATACGAAAATCGGTAGGGAAATTAATTCGGAGGAGGACTCACTATCACTTCAAGTTGATCTAGATAGGGTTTTGAAATGGTCAAAGGACTGGCAGATGCAGTTTAATGCTGATAAATGTAAAGTTCTGAGGCTAGGTAATGATGATAGAGTTACAAGATACGAGCTAGATGGTGTTGAGATTGCGAAGTCGGATTGCGAAAGGGATCTGGGAGTTATAATTAGTAAGAATTTAAAACAAAAGGATCAATGCATAAATGTTCGTAATAAGGCAAATAGGACACTCGGATTTATTAATCGCAGCGTAAGTAACAAGACACCTGGTGTGGTTCTCAAGCTATATCTTGCTCTGGTTAGGCCCCATTTAGATTATGCAGTTCAGTTTTGGTCGCCATATTATAGAATGGATATAAATTCACTTGAACGTGTCCAGCGTAGGATGACTAAGTTAATTCCCCAAATTAGAAATCTTTCATATGAAGAAAGATTAACAAAGCTTAATTTGCATTCACTGGAAAGGCGAAGAGTTAGGGGTGACATGATAGAGGTTTACAAGTGGATGAATGGACATAACAAAGGGGATATTAATAGGGTATTGAAAGTATCAACACAGGACAGAACGCGAAA